>JAOTQE010083466.1:0-19351 GCA_025631205.1 Nesometra sesokonis
TATTTGTAAATATTTAAAATTCTTAAAAATGAACTGGATATGTGGTAACGTAAGTTACCACTCTGAAATTGCACTTTAGAGTTAAAATGTAAGAAAAACCAAAAGTAGCCAGTATTACGTGCTCATATTTTTAAATAAGCAAAATTATATGTTGTTCTTCATATCTAAAGTAATTAAACCCCGTCTAGTAATACTTTATATTTTGTCAATTGGCGTTTTTTATTGTTGCCGATTTAGTGGTTCTGACCCACCAGCTGAGTGAAATCCAACATTAATCTACAGTCCTTTTCCTGGACCTTGGGTACAGGAAAAGTGTCCACTTTACGGAAGGTGTCCACAAGAATTTCAGCTGATAGAAGGCAAAATGTTGTAAAATCATGTCTTTATGTCCACATTTCACGGCCTCAACCGAAATAACCTCTCAAATTTCTACACACCACATTCTATATTTTATTAAAATATAGAATGCGGTGAATATAGTTCAGTAATATGATTTTCAGCCATTACAGTATATAGATTTGTACAGAAATTTATATTCGTCGTACAGAAAAAACTACAAAATTTTCCAGAATATCCACTTACTGGAGGTAAATTACCACACAAAAATCTAAATTTGAAGACAAAAAGTGTCCGTGGCCGCTTACGGGAGGGAGGTGGTCGCTTATAACAGGTACCAAATGCACTGATTAGATAGGAAGAACAAACAGGTTTTAATTAGTGTCTGCTTATGAGATGTTCACACAGGGAGGTTTAACAGTAGAATTCTCTACAATTTCTCAAGAATTTAAGCTTTCAAATGTATATTCACATAGGATTGAACTGAAAACTTAGCATAATTAGAATAAATACTAAAGACCATATTATTTTAACTCCTGATGTGAAGTAGGGTAAAAATTTACTCCAATTAATCTATTACAACACATATTGTAAATTTATCTGACCACAATATATAATTATTTATTAACTTATCCTTGTAAAAAAAAAATTCTAAAATTTGTTATATAAGCATGAACATTTTCATACATTAACTGATAATAACTTTGTACAAATATTGTATTTTCAGGCTACAAGACTGAATCCGACTAAATATTGTATGGAAAGCAAACAATATGAACACTGATCTGTACTAGATTACCAGAAATAAGTTATAAATTTCTATACAGTATATGAAAATTAAGTGATGAACACCATGTCAAATTACTGTTACCTTGTAATTGAAAATGTGACGGATACGGTCACCGAGACGAGTGGACCATTTGGAACGGTGATTGAGGTCATCTACCTTATCACGTTATGCATCATAGGAAGCATTGGAAACATATTTGTGATATCAGCGATTATCATGACACCGGCGCTGCGAACAGTTACATATTTTTGGGTCGCAAATCTTGCTGTCTATGACTTAATCACAACAGGCTTTTTGATGCCATTTTTTATTTACAGCGTATATAACAACGGTTGGAATCTTAGTTGTTATTTATGTAAATTTCTAGGATATCTCACCCTTTGGACTCTGGGTATGTCGTTAACTACCCTAACGACTATTAGTGTCAATCGTTATATATTGATAACCAAATCACATCGTTTCTATATTCGCTATACGCAAAAAAAATATGTTATACTTACTATTGTGATTAATTTTACGTTGACTCTTGGGCCGGTTCTAACACCGATATGTGGCTTTGGTGATGTTGGGTTTAATGTTGCATTACGACATTGCAGTATAGTTTATGGAGACTTGGAATCATGGATGTTTGAAGCTATTATAATAGGATATGCATTAGTCTACTCGCTCTGTCTTCTTACCATTACTAATTACTTGATATACAAGGCATACCACAAGAGTAGAAGCCGGGTACACGCACATTCGCTAACATCACGCGACAGCAGCTCATTGCCAAGACAATTGTCGCATATGCCACACAACCCCGAATTCAGAGTACTGAAGGCAGTTATAGCTATTGTGAGTGTCACTTGCTTCTGTTGGATTCCGTACAGTATAGCGGTTTTTACGAATAAGGATAACAAAACATCTATTGTGTTCATAAGAAGTGCGAACATTCTAGTTTGGACCAATGCGGCCATCAACCCATTCCTATATGCTCTGACAAGTCAAAAATTTAAGAAGACTGCTCACGGATTGCTCTGTTGCCAATTTAGTTCCTTGTTGAAAGGTTCTCCACAACATCGCACACATTACAATTCAACGGCTCCGTAATTTTAATTTTTAATAGTGGTTTAAAGTTTTAATTAAGTTTAAGTTTTGAATATATTGTAAAGAGTGGCAATGCAGCATGGTGGTAACATTCCTGCCTTCTTTCCTTGAGGTCCTGAGATCAATCAATGCCATTCCTGGGGTGGATTGATATAAAACAGTCTTAACTGGGTAAACAGTCATAGCACCTCAGTTATACTATTGCTATAAAGCAGTCTTTCGTAAGACCGCATTGAGTATTGAATCTCGAACAAACACTCCACAGTAACAATAACTGAAGGTACTATTTTGCGTAATTCTTGTGCCACATCACGTTGAGTTTTTACGAATATGTTATACGAGTTTTAATTTCATGATATGGTGCATATTTAAACAGTTATAACAGTTATCTAACAGTTTACTAAAAAAGGCAATTAAAGGTCAAATAATGCTGACGCTATATTGTAAGAGATCCAAGACCATGTATAGCCTCCTCCAAGTAGGCTTTAATAAAGACCGTTAACTGCTAAGACCACGGTATAGCAATTGTCTATAATTAAAGACCGTGTGTGATGCCACAAGTATAGACTGTCTTAACATTAAGACTGTCTAAAGACCGCTTACAGCAATCTGCCCCTGGTTCTTTCTCATGACTTACAACCATTCTCTAAGAAAAAGCATGATTATAACATGATGATCAATTAACAATAAATGGATACAAAGAAGTTGTTTATATAGAAATTATAAGAAATTGGAGAAGTATCTATACTAAAAATTACAGGGTAAAGCTTCAATATGAAAACATTATTACTGTATATCAAATTAAATAAGGTTTTAATAATGAAAAAAATGAAAAAATCATTGACATTTAATGATTTTGACATTCATATTGAAGAATTTTAATAATCTTGTAAAAAATATATTTGACATAATATGTTAAATTGTGATTGAATCCTTTTAGTATGAAAATTTTTCCAATTGCTTTTAATTTCTACATGAACAACTCTTTTTATCCTTTTATCATTGACTGTTATTGTCATAGTGTAAACAGTGCTCACCTCATAATGAAACACACTAGGATTAGAAAGCATGATATAGTTTATCCTAACGAGACACCACATGGCTGGATATGATAATAAATAAATAACATACTGAAATATACATACTTTTGCAGACCTTATTTTCATGATTTTTATAAAATCTTTAGGCCTTTAAGCACCAAAACAATCACTTACTTTCCTGTGGTAATATTTATAAATTTGACTACCTACATGTGGTTGAGTGTGGTAACATGTGGTCTATATGTGTTTAATATATTTAATATTTGTTTTTACGGGCTTGTTCCAATCGATTTTGTATTGTGTTTTACATATCTCCATGGTCGTACAGACATCTAAAACTACCGTGGCACTGTTATGACTTTAGTGACCCACGAGCCGCGAAGTGGTGGGGGTGGGGAGGTGGACTGGAAGGTGGTAAAACCCTACTCCAGCTGCAGAGGAAAATTGTGAAAATAGGTGTGCTTAGACGCATTCTCCTGCATTTTGAGGTGAATTTTGAAAAACAATATTCTGAAGGTTTGTAAAATGCCGTGAAGCACAAAAATTTGAACATTTTTTTACTTTTATTTTTGAAAAACTACCGGAGCAGCTGCCTCGGTTGTCCCTAAGCTGGTTACAGTCATGGTCTCCCTTGAGATCTTGTGGGCTACTATTTATGCCAAGTAGAGATTGCATCTTCAGGTCTTCGATCATGTCTCAAGACCATACAAACTAGTACTGTTTGATGGTTTTCATTTGACACATCTGAGAGAGATTAAATATTCTCAAGAGTGCAGTGAAATAATACCACTAGTATTCTCTCTATCTTAATATTCCAAATATCAAGAAGGCACACCCCTCCTTAAAGCCCATAAAAATAATTATTAGTTTATCACCCCCACGCGCATCACTTTTGGAGAAAATCCTGATTTTTTTTTACTCATTTTACTATTCAAACGATGGGTTTTTTTTTTCACTTGAAATGCTTTGGATTTTATATGATCAATTCTCGAGCTCACAACGTACAATGTACACAGCTAGGAATGATCAATATTCACTGCAGGCTGGTGCGCTGGTATGTGCGTCGTATTTGCGCGAATCTAAAATAATGGACGATCTAGTACCCCAACTAGATCTCTCTTTAAAAAAAGAAAAACCTCCCACCCTCATCAGTTTTTTTTGCTTGGGTAGGATGATAAACTAATAATTATTTTTATAGGGCCTAATATTTGCATACACTTGGTTGATGTGAATATATCAACATGTTCTGGTTGTTTGATCATTTGGGGACTTCATTCCAGTCGCTACTTTATTTATTTTTTTAATCTCGTTGGATTTTTCTTACTGCTCCATATTTAATACATTTTAAAGGGCCATTCCTTCCGAAATTCTGTGTTGTCAACAAAATATTAAAATATTATAGATGTCACTATTTCATACCTGCCAACACTCTCGAAAGCAGTAGGCCGTCTCGTCAAAAAAAAGTTGATTTCTCCCCGATTCCCATTATGGGGGTTAGGCTACAATGGGTTACTTTTAGTGCCAATTAAATGCGTATTTTCGTGTTTTTTTTTAGGATTTCACAGTTTCCTTGTGTACATTTTAATTTTAAAAAGCAGTAGAACTTCCATGCCAAAGTAGGTAGGCGGTAGGAGGGTAAAAAAAAAGCGGTAGACTACCACCAAAATCGGTAGGGTTGGCAGGTATGCTATTTTGTATTATAATACTGATCTGCCATGTTTAGGTCATTATATTACTTTAAAACAAAAAAAAAATGCAAAATAAGTATAAAATTTTATTTTTTAAAGAAGATGAATAAACCTAAAAAAAATTTGATAACTATCAGTTTTTTCTACTCAAGAATAAAATTAAACAAGTTTGCAGGTAACTAAACATGTTTATTATTTTAGAAATAATAAACAGGTAAATTTCCAAAGAAAGTGAATTTTTGTGGATTTTCAAAGGATTGCCCCTTTAATAAAAGAAAAAAAATGTTACCTATCTGCCTCATCAAACACCACATACTGCACTGCTTTCAACTTTAAATCCATCTCCATAATGATGTGTAACAAACGACCGGGAGTTGCAATGATGATGTCAGGATTCTCATGCAGAGCAGCAAACTGTTCCTCCATGCTGTCGCCCCCTAGAATCACCTCAGCACGCAGATCCGTAAAACGTCCTAACTGAAAAGGAATTAAGACTTTTGTAAATAATGGGATAATTCAGACTAGCATTTGTATACTGATAAAAATAATATTAATTTAGCCATTTATATTGCACCAATTCAAGTTCAAATTGAATCATCAAAGCGCAGAGTGGACAAGATGTTGCACAGTCAATAACCTGCTTATCACGTCATGTCCTTTGCAGCTACTACATTTAGCGCACATCCTTCTGTTCACGACAGGGGTCGTATATGGACCAGTACACCAGGGTAACCCCTACTAATCTCAAAAGTTGTACTATGTTCTCTATAGTGCACATGCACCACTTGTGTACACTGGGCCTACAGTTTGTAGTACTTATACGAAAGACTTGTTCCACGACCAAAAACATGGTGCAAGTGGGCCTCAAACCTGTGCTGATGTTTATGCATGGTTCATGGTTTCTCTGCTAATAATATAGTAATTAAACTATAAAAACAGTAAAGTATTTAAATTTCAATGAATCACCCACCTCTTTCGTGAACTTGAGGGTCTGAAGGGCCAGCTCTCTTGTGGGTGACAGGATTAAAGTTCTAGCACCAGATTGAGCTGACCTCTGTTGAAGTTTCTCAAACATTGGGATGAGAAAAGCAGCTGTCTTGCCACTTCCTGTTCTTGCCATGGCAACCACATCTTTACCCTCCATTATTTCTGGGATGCTCTGTAAATTGACAGTAAAAATGGATTGTCATTTGAAAGTGATAAACAAAATCATCAACATAAAATTTGAAATCACCTTGCAATTAGTGTATTTAAAAATGGTTGAATAAGATTTTTAGACAAAAAGAATCATATTTATATTGGTTTCTAGCCTTTTGATGCATTTTTTCTATATTATCGGCATACAGGGGCATCACCAGGGGTGCAGAGGGTGTGAACGCACCCCCCTTGAGACCCGAAAAGAAACAATAACAGAGCTGCAGTTGAGTGAAGCGCACATCAAAAGCACAGAATACTGTATGTTTTTTTTTTTTTAAAGCGCACCTCCTCTTAAAAAAAGTTGGTGACGCCCCTGTCATATAAGGTTAACATGCTTGTTTTCCAATCCTGATGTCCTGGGTAACATTTTCTTACCCTACACAAGACCATGTTGTGAGGTGCATTCAAACCCAGTTTTTTTACTTGCAGAATATGAATATTAAAGCAATTTTTAAAATAAATAATTTATTTTTTTTGGCCGAGGAGTGCAAACTAGGTACTTTTTAGGCCTAAAGGTTAAACCCAAGTCTTACCTTTCGCTGAATGGGTGTTGGAATCTTGTAGCCTTTACGGATAATACCCTTAAATACAGCATGGCTCAAACCTACAGATAATAGATATTGAAAATAGTGAATACAAAAACAAATATGATTTTTCAATTAGGCCATGTAAAATAAAAAGTTGTTTCTCGTTCCCCTACTTTTTTTATTTGTTAGCAGCGATGGACTGAAAATGTTGAATACATGGACAGTCCAATTTCTAAGCTTTCTTGGCCATTTGAGTGTTGAAAATCGTACTCACAACGCTCTATTTCACTTGACCTTATCCTCTGTCACCGCCGTACCGATCCATTCTGTTCTATACAGTATTATGTCCTCTATGACTGGCTGTCTACATACCCGGTCCAAAAAAAAGGCCTCCTTCCCTACGACTTTTTTATAAAAAAAAAGGACGAGAAACAATTGTATTTTTTTTATATGGCCTTATGCTGTTTTAACTGGGTTCAATATCATATAATATTGAACCATGTGTAAGTAACTTCCAACCTCCCATCCCCCCACCCAAGCAGCTGACATCACCTTATTCCCACGATTGTGCATTTGACAAACTGACTGTGTACAAATCTGAACTTACAAGAAAACTATTTGTATAATAGTTATCAGGGTTAAATTTTTTACTAGCCCAGCATACAATGGCTACTGAAATCTATACCGGGCTAGTGAATTTTCATTTTACTAGCCCAGTTGGCTTGTGAATACAAGTGTAGATTAAGTTGCCACAGACTATTGGGCTATTTGAATTGCTTGTGGGCTAGTGAAATGTAAAGTTGACTTGCCCAGTTGACTAGTAAAAAAAATCAAGGCCTGGTTATAAAATTGAATGCCTTTTTTTCGGGGGATACTGAAAAATATTGTACTCTATGTGGCAAAATATTGAACTTGTCTTTGACTCGTTCAATATTTTGCCACAGCTCATACAATATTTTTCTGTATCCTCTGCTCCAAAGCATTCAATATTATATAATTATTTAATTATGGACTTTTTAGCCATCCAATAAGTACTTGATCCTACAATCCTTGTTGTGGGAGCAGTTGGCACAACGGTTGCGGTTGAGAATCCCAATCGAGAGGTCAGTGGTTCGAGACTCACTCACTCCAGTAGCTTGTGCACATGAGCAACGCATTACTCACATTGCTTCAGTCTACCCAGCTGTACGATGGGTACCAGCAAATTGCTGGGAAGTAGCCTGCGATGGACTAGCGTCTCATCCAGGGGGAGTATCATACTCTCATTCGCTTCACGCTACAGAAACTGGAAATAAGCTCCAGCCCTATGAGCCTTCAGGCTTGGACAATGGATTTACTTTACTTATAATCCTTGTTAAACAATGCTAAATAGAGAAAATAGCATTATTCATGATTTGTGACATGTTTCAAAGAATCTAATTGGTCGATAAATGTAGAACTTCATACAGTTATTCTGGTTACATGCGATGTCTACATACCCGGTCCAAAAAAAAGGCCTCCTTCCCTACGACTTCTTTATAAAAAAAAAGGACGAGAAACAATTGTATTTTTTGACTGAACTGTTGATAAACTTTAGGCCTAATTAAGGCTAGTCATGACAATCTGTCATTTTTCCTTTTCTTTAGCATTGTATAATATGAGTAGTAGTTTCCTTCATTATCTCATTGTCCAAATGTTGTGAAAGTTTGTCAGTTAGTTCACAACTAATTGTTTTATCTTTAGAAATTTTAATCCTGGAGTTCCCATTTAAATGCAAGCTTCCCTTTGAAAAAATAACGCTGTTAACATGGTAGACAAGGTGGTGACAAGGTAGATATAGGTAGTTAACAGAGTTAAACATATAAAAACTACCGCTAACTATCTACCACATAAACACATTATTATTACAACCAAAACCCAAAAAATTCTCAATTAACAGGGGCGGATCCAATGGGGTGTTTGACGCCCCTCTGACATTAAAAAAAGCTGCCACAGTTCGAGTGGACTAAAAGAGGCTTTTTGTTATTTAACATTAAAATGATATATTCCTTGTGTAAAATTTTAAAGTAATGAACAGACATCTTAGACTTCGAAAAAGCCCATTTCAAAAAGACATTTCTATATGGAAAGGGTCCTTTGACGCCCTTATATTTTCATAATTTTACATTCGAACCACCCTCCTCAAAATCCTGAATCTGCCCCTGATTAACAGGTCAGCTTTCCTCTCAAGGGAGACTACCAAGGAAATGATCAGCAATGCCCTACAAGTATATAGAAAAATACAGCCAGTACTGTAATAGACCTTCAGACTAATTAGAACTGAAATCATAAAAAAACAATAATACAGTACTTGTTGACGTTAACGTATCAATAAAATCAACAAGCATACTGCCTAGTTACTAGGTTGTTCTCAATGGTTCTAAGTAGATCTTCCTAGTAATTTAACATGGTAGACCCACCAAGTTTGAGGGTGTTATTTTTTCAAAGGGTTGACTTTAGCTACAGATTGTAGTACCTACAAAACTCAGCAACTCATCTGATTGACTGAACCTGTTTGATGTTTTAGTGGGACTATAACCAGGAACAGGTTTAGAGGGCGGAGTGGCGGATCCAGGATCCACCGAAAGAGGGGTCACACTTTCCCACTCCGGGTGGGCGTGGTTGGCAATTTTTCTGAAGAGCAAAAAAAAATAAATAAAAAAAATAAAAAAACAGGAAAAAAGGTCAACTCCCCAATTTGGTGCCCTAGTACCCTATTTTGGCCGTATTTCGGGTTTTTATGGGCCATGCGAAACTACCTTAATAGGAGGGGCGTGCGTCGGTTGCGCCACTCCCCCCAAATCCGCACCTGGCTCATTTAATATCACGATGGGTAAATTTAACGGAATTGTATGAATTAAAGTTATAGTAAAGTGCGCCACCGTTAATCCTTATACTTCCTAAGCCACGAGAATTTAATTTAAATATAATTACTACAAGTGAATCACATTTTATTATTTGAAATTTATTAGGGGGTCACACAGACCTTGATACCCCCAAAATTTCACCAGGGGGGGGGGGTCACGTGACCCCCAGGATCCCCCTTGGATCCGCCATTGGGTCGGCTTAAGCTTAAGCCACTTAATATTGACAATAAATATATTAGCTAATAATATATAGTAAGCGTCTTTTAATTAATAAATATATTGAGGTGAAAAACATCTTTTTCAACACAATATTAAAATCAGTAAAAAAACATAAGAAAAACAAATAGGACATATTATTGTTTTGCACTTTTTTTCTTATTAAAATGTTATATGGGAGTGTCCCCTGGTGGATCATCATCATACACCTCCACACTCATCTAAATTCACCCTATCCCAGAATCTAGGATAAGTTAAATACATACCTACATAAAAGACAATTAACAAACTTACCCATTGATTGGAAACCTCCTGATTTCTTCTTTTTATTTTGAAGTTTCACCATCTTACGAGTATCAATTTCATCTTCCAATGATGGGAAGGTATCAGGTAGGAACTCTGCCACCTATATTAAAAACCAACAAGAATCTCTAAGTCAAACATACTTTACATACCAAATTAATAGGTTTCTGTGGCCAAATTCGTGGCCTGTCCCTATCTAGAAAAAATTCACCGGTCACCTATACATGCCAACTCTAAGGCATAACGCACAAATCTAGGCATAAGCATCTATTTTCCGTACCTCACATTACATGGATTTTCTCAGGGTTGAAAAGAAATTGAATTCTCACACACTTGACAAATGCATGCACCATTTTTCTCATGTACATGGAATTTTTCACTCGTGAGATAAAGGAAAATTTAAGGAAAAATCACTAGTAGTAATAGTAGTAGTTTTTGATTTAGTAGTTTTATATTTATATAGCGCCCTATACTTTACAGTCTCCAGGCGCTGTGGACTAGATGTTACACATTCATATGACTTTCTACTCCCCTAAGGGTCAAGTCATGTCATGCAGCAAGTACTGGCTTGCACTTGCGCCCATTCATCTGTCCACAACAGGGGCATTGTATGAACCAGTACATCGTGGTAACCTCTACTGGTCTCGAAATGTTTACTGGGTTCTTTATAGTGCACACAAGCCGTATGTGCACACTGGGCCTACGGTTTATAGTCCTTATCCGAGAAGACTTGTTCCACCATGGTTGATTGTTGGCTTTCGTTAAATCATGTATGCTGCTAAAGCCGTTAATATCATACCGCAATTACATGTTTGGCGCAATTTATCAACTTGTGCAGTTTTGAAATTGTCAAACCGGCATATGTTTGGCCGAACTTCTCGTAAGTGTCCACCTCCCGTAAGCAAAAACTTTTCCCCGGACCTGGGTGTGTCCGCTTATAGAGGTTTAACTATACAGCAACTATCATTAATCAAACACATCATATGGCCAACTTTTAAGGTTGATTCTATTGATGGTTTCTAAATTGTGCTTCGTAATTTCAAAACTGTGCAAGTTGTTAAACTGCGGCGAACACATACATTACATAATCCGATAGGTCCACTAATATACCTGCACATTTTTTGGGAATAAAGAATGAGACAATCTCTGCTAGGTCCCAACATGTACCGAATTTGATTACGACATTTTGCGTCTTATTTTACCGTTGAAGGCATTGATGATGACCTGTAATAATGTTGTATCTGTTGTTTTTTTTTTAAAGATTTTCATGATCATTGTAAACGTCTACAGTATGGCAGTTTTCTTCATTCTGAGTAATTTTGAAGTGCATAGTTTTGTTTTTTTTTGTATACATAATTATGTATTCTTTTCATGTGTGAGAAAATGTGATGTGCGAGAAATCCAAAATGGGTCCCCATGTGTAAGAATCACGCATTATGCGTGAGAGTTGGTATACACTAATCAACTTCAAGAAAGTATAATGCATACCCCACAAAGCAATGATATACATGGCATCATGACAGGATTCAATATTTTAACATAAGTTATGTCATCAGCAGGAATTAAATGGGGATGACCCAATTTCTGATGATGACATACTTTATGTTGAAATATTGAAACCTGTCACGATGCTGTGCATCTCATTGCTTGGAAGAGTATGAATTATACTTTTTTCTACAAAAAAAGCAAAGAAATGTAATTTTTACTCTGTGAGCTTGGACTTAAGAGTATGCATTATACTTTTACTACTTTTTTTCTACAAAAGAAAAACATAAAGAAAAGTAACTTCTGGATGGCAACAGCATAGACTGATACAACTAGGCCTTGCATACTTAGGCTAAGCTAAGATTAATTACCTAGCCTAGGCCCCTAGTGAGGCTAGCCCCCACCTCCTACTACCAGCATAGTAACTAGGCCTAGGCTTTCAATGGCTAACCTACTAGGAAGGCCTAGAGAGCCTGGTCTAGCACGGCAGCTTCGGTCAAATTTAGCTTGGCCTAGGCCCTGTAGTAGGCTAGGCTGGCTTAAGAAAGCACTCTTATGTGTATAAATAACGAATACTCGTATTATATATTATTTATTTAATTATTATGTTACCTTGTCAGTTTCTTTTCGTTTCTTTATCATGATTATAATTGCAATATTTGGCCGATATATAATAATTCAACGCTCACACGTCTCTCACATGGGCGCAGCCATTAATAGTTTTGGTTTCGTCAACAGAGGGCGACAAATGAAAATTTAGATACACAGGGCACAGGAGAAAAGGAGGCCTGGGGACAACAGCTGATTGCGCAGAGACGGCGCAAGTGGAAAGTACGTGCACAAAACCTGTGCGTTCCACGCTCAGGAAACGTTGAACAATGGGATCAAGAGTAGGGAATTTAATGAGGAAAATTCCACTAAACTTCTACAATCATTATTCCATGGTTAGTATTTATTAAGCCAGGCCTAGCCAGGTCACACACAACCAGCCTACCTGACAAGAGAATTAGGATCGTGCGTGTGGCCTCAGAGTTCAACACTAGCCACTGTCACAAGATCCAACTAAGTTGAAGACGGGAAAGACAATTCCAGTGAGGACGTCTGTCAGTTATCAACTTCAGCACGTTTGATGTAGTGGTACTTGCGAACTTAAATTTTTCACTCCAGTACGTAAGACAAAACTAAACAGCATGAGATCTAATTTGTTTCATCCATGCATGAGATGTCCAAATTGGGTCCCATGCGTAAGTACGGGCGGATCCAGGTTTGTGTGAAGAGGTAGCAAACTATTTCCACTGAGGCAGTGTCTTCCCATTTTCAAATTTGGCAACCAAAAAAAGAAACCAATGTTCGACATATTTTGTGTGTTTAGATTACTTCTGATATGATGATGATGAAAGCCATAGCCCAAGTAGAGCCGTAGACGTCTCCTGGCATTATTTCTTGCCATTTCCAGGGTACCATATCATTCTTTGATATCGTCTATCCATGCTGTTTTCCGCCTTCCTCTCTTGCACTTTCCAGGCACTTCACCTTCAATAGTACAAAGTACTGAACTATGTATCCTTCGTTTTCAGTAATAGAATTTATAGCAGATTTTTTCTTTTTATTTGTTCTAATAATCTATCCTCTTGCCTTTCTCCAATCAATGTTCTGACTTTCATTTGTCACCCGGTCATGCCATGTAATGCCTATGATTTTTCTCCATATCCACATTTCGAATGCATTTATTCGATCTCTGTATCTTTTATTGCCCAGCTTTCACACCCATATTTTGTCACAGACCACACTAATGACTTTGCTAATTGCTTCTTCAGTCTCAAGTCTAGGTCAGGTGACTTCCAGGTGACTTTCGGATATAATTGACTGAAATTGTGCCCCTCAAAATCCACATTAGGAAAAGCTCATATGCTGTTGGAGTAGTTAACAATTGTAATGCATTGCCTAGTTCAGTTGTAAACGCTAACTTTGTTAATAAGTTCAAATCGGTATTCAGAAATTTTGGTCTGACCACCAACTAAAGTTCCGCCGGTATGTAGCGGAGGAGTATGCAGTGATGAGAAAGAAGGGACAAACAAGCTTTTACTCAATGTCCAATGGTTCAAGCTAAATTATACATGAGAGTTGCCAGGTGTATATGTACTGTACCTTAATCGTGCGTATTCAAATCAGGAAAGTGCTTAAGAGGAAACAAATTCAGAGGGAAGCTTAAGAGGTGCCAAATGGTGTGCTTGAAATCAAATTGACCACTTTTGCATTAGCAAAAAGTTTAAAAAAAAACACTACAGGATGTAAGACTAAAAAGAGAGGCAGATACAGCATCAGATCACCACTTGCTGATAGCTAAAATTAAGTTTAAGAAATACAAGGACATAACTGTAAAGAGGCAAAAGTACAATATAGACCTAAAGGATGAACAAGTGACTGTGACCTGAACCTTTCTAACAGGTTCCAAGTACTGCAAGGCTTAATGCTGAAAACCAATGGCAGAATCAAAGAGATAATAACATCTACTGTACATGTAAAGAAGTAGTGGGATATAAGAAACATCGGGCAAAAGAATGGCTTACAGCTGAGACCATTAAGAAAATATACATAATAAGGAAACAGAAGAAATCAGCAATAAATAACAGCCGCACAAGTGAACAGAGAGGTTAAGAGCATCAAGGCAGACAAGAATTCATACATTGATCACATGGCTGAAGCAGAACTGCAACAAATAAATTTAAAACAAATGATACCACAAGAAAACTGGCAGGCAAATATGTTAAACCTGAAATACCGATAAAAGACAAAGCAGGTGCAATAATTGTGGACAAAGACCAACAACTGAATAGATGGGGAGAACATTTTGAAGAGTTATTCAATAGACCACTATCACCCAGCCCATCAGACATTGAACCAGGAGATTCAGACCTCAACATCAACTGTGAAAAACCAAGTAAACTTGAAATCAGAAAAGAAATCATCTACATCTAAAAAGGTAAAACAACAAGACCAGATGGCATCCCTGCTGAAGCATTGAAGGCCGATATTGACACCACAACTGAGCTTATTGTACACATTGTTTGGAAAATCTGGGATAAAGAAAAGGTTCCATCAGATTGGAAGGAAGGCTGTCTCATTAAACTCCCAAAGAAAAGAGAATTTAGTAACTGTGCCAACTATAGAGGAATTACTCTCCTGTCCGTGCCTGGAAAGGTTTTCAACAGACTCATCCTTGAAAGAATCAAAGGAAGAAGTAGCAGGGGCAGATTTAGGTGTTCCCCCTTATTGTGCCCCCCCCCCCCTTATATTAGGTGCGCCAGGTCCAAAATTTACCATAAAAAACAGAAAAGTATGGTACCAGGGCACTAAAATGGGGAAGTAACCTTTTTTTTCTTCTTTTTTTTTGCTCGTCAAAATAAAACCGGCAACCACGCCCACCTGGTTCTGGAAAAGTGCACCCCCCCCCTTTCAGTGGATCTTGGATCCGCCCCTGAGTAGATCCTGAACTCAATAGATCAGTAAGCAGGCTTTAGAACGAATCGATCATGTATAGACCAAATTGCAACTTTATGTATCATAATCGAACAATCATTGTAATGGAATGCACCAGTATACATGAACTTTGTTGACTACGAGAAGGCTTTTGACAGTGTGAACAGAGAGACTCTTTGGCAACTTCTACATCATTATGGCATACCAACCAAACTAGTCAATCTCATAAAAATAGCTATGATGGTATACACTGCAGAGTACTATATCAAGGACAATTAACCAGGCAATTTGAAGTGAAAACCAGTGTCAGACAAGGTTGTCTACTCTCTCCTTATTTCCTCTGGTCATTGACTGAATAATGAAAACAACTACAAAACAGAAAAGAAATGGAATTCAGTGGACATTGTGGGAACAACTAGATGACCTGGATTTCGCAGATGACCTGGCATTGCTGTCACACACTGGAATACAGATGCAAGATAAAACAACCGCACTTGCCGCCATCTTACATTCAATAGGACTAAATGATGGAAGTAAATACAAATCAAAAAGAGTGAATCACATTAAAAGGTGTAGCATTAGAAGAAGTGGACTCATTTAATACCTATCTGGGCATTTTCAAAGACAAGAAAGGTGGCTCAGATGCTGATGTCAAGGCAAGGATAAGAAAGGCAAGAACATCATTCATACAACTTTCCTGGAATTCAAATTACTTTCACAACACAAAGTTCAGCCTTTTTAAGGCAATATAGTCAAATCAGTTCTGTACTATTTTATGGTGACGAGACTTGGAAAATTACTAAAAATAACATAAATAAGGTGCAGACCTATATAAATAACTGCTTGAAATGGGTACTCAAGATTCACTGACCAGACAAGATCAGTAATACTGACTTGTGGCAGAAATCCAATCAAGACCCAGTGAAAGACACATTTAGGAAGAAGGAAATGGAATTGGATTAGACATATCCTTAGGAAACCAAGGAACAACACAACGAGACAGGCACTCACCAGGAACCCTCAAGGAAAGCGAAGTAGACGCTGACCAAGAAGCAGCTGGCAAAGGGACCTTAAGGCTGATATCAAAATAACAGGTTGCAGCTGGAGTGAGCTTGAAGTAAAAGCCCAAGATAGACAGACCTGGATGACTCTTTGTTGGTGACCTACCCCAGAAGGGATAACGGTGATAAGTAAGTAAACGGGTCATGTATTTGTGCATTACATTTTCAGTGTTTTCTTTTTTCTGTTTTTTTTAGGAAGCTAAGGGGATCTCATCTAAACTCCCTAAGTATGTGAAGATTGTTGAAGTTGGTCCAAGAGATGGCCTTCAAAATGAAAAGGTAATAAGTTGTGTGAAATCACCTTTTTTTTTGGTCTATTAGAAATATTAAATTACTTCTTTTTAGCATTAATGTGAATGCACACGTTACCCAGGCTATTTTCTCCACAGTAAGTGCCGTTTTTGCATGCGACACGCATATCCACATAGCTCACTGGTGGTTACTAAATTTAGACAGTTCACAGAAGCAAATACACATTCATTTATGACTCATCCTAGTTGCATCATCAGAAAAAAAATCATAATCGAAAAATTCCGAAACACCTTTCCCATGACGTCACCACAGTCAACAATAGGTCAACAATAGGTCAACAATAGGTCAACAATAGGTCAACAATAGGTCAGGCGATTACTTGGCCTGATCATGGAGTTATAATAGTTTGGACTGATGATGCGACTCAGATGAGTCGTGATACGTAGCCAGCTCTATTAGATCAGAGTAAGTCCAGAAGAAAAGTTTTATAACTATTATCTTTTATCACATTCCTGAATGAACATTAAACATTATACATATAAAAATCAGTAAAATAAAAGGCTTCTCTTGTTTTCTTAGGAGATAGTACCAACAGAAGTGAAAGTAGAGCTTATCAACAGGCTGTCAGATTCTGGGCTACCAGTTGTTGAAGCCACCAGTTTTGTATCTCCAAAATGGGTTCCTCAGGTTTGTTATTCAATGTAAAGATGGTGGTCACATATCGGGGGCGGATCCAGGATCCAGTGGAAGGGGGAGGCCGCCCTTCCCCAAACCCGAGTAGAGGTGGTTTACAGTTTTACAGACAAGCGAAAAAAAGAAGTTATTTGCTCATTTTTGCACTCCTAATATAAGGTTGGGGGTGCAACTATGTTTTGCCGATAATAGGGCAGCCACGTGCTGGATGCGCCCCGCTCCCCCGCCCACACTAAATCCACCTCTGCATATATGATATTTAATGGGGAAAGAACTGTGAGGAGGCCTTGGAGACATAGTTAGGATTCTACCAGCTGACATGTCCTATATGACTTATAACAAGCCAATAGTAAAGCATATTTGTTCTTTATGCTCTGATTTGTCTATTGAAACCTATATTTAGACACTTAAATGTATTTAAAATAAGGCGGGGGGGGGTTTACATAAATCTTTTAAGCCCCCTCTAAATTCGCCCCTGCCATTGTGTGGTAGCATGACCAGTTTTTTCTTACTTGTCTTAACCTCCCAAATACTTGGGAAACTGAGAGCCATCCCTATCTGGAATTCAACCATGTTAATCAGATGCTGCCAGTTACTATACACTGCTACTGCTACATATACACTATGCAGACATCATGCAGGCGCAGATTTGGCGTAGGTGTGCCGGGTCAAAAATTAACCATAAAAACTCAAAATAGGGGTACTAGGACACTAAATTTGGGAAATGATCATCTTTTTTTCTTTTTTTTTTTGCTCTTCAGGATTAAATTGGTAACCACGCCCACCCGGAGTGGAGAAGTGCACTCCCCTTTCGGTGGATCCTGGATCCGCCCCTGTCATGTATTACCCTGTTTTTTAATTAATTTAAAATATAAATACCTTTCTATTAAACTGCTATTGAAGGCATGACAGCAATGCTTGACACTGATCTCATTCATCCTTATGTTTCTAAGGGGTCTTTGATATCTAGCTGTAGCTCTATTTTATCATTCTGTTTGTCCTTCCACTAAATTGTACATAAATCATTGTTTTTCTTGGGCTTCAGTTTCCCTATGGAACATATTATCGTTATTTACTAATATACATAGTTGTACAGTATTATCATAGCTATGTCTAGAAATAAGTAGAAAAATTCCCAAAAATAGTTGTTATATTTAATATGAATACCGTACATGTCCAATGACAAGCATAGGAACACAAGAATTTTATAATTTTTATTTTCATATTAAAGTTACTTCAATGAATGGATGTCTTTTATTGGAGGTGGAAGGTCATTTGTCCATACCCAGTACTGTTCTGTCATTTCAATCATTTGGAAAGTTTACTAAAGTCGTGCATGCCTTAAATGGAATGCACAAGTAATCGTATAAATCAGCTTTACGTTAAATTATCTATTTTAAAATATCTGAAACATTCCCTTGACAAAAAATGTTTAACAATTTTATTTAAATTGCATATTCAACGTTCGTTAGAATATGCTTCTTGTGTTTATGGTCAACTCCAACAGTGTGAACTTGCCTTGTTTAAATGCGTCAAACATATTTTTGCTAAACTCTTATTTGATCTAGATTGATATTCTGTTTGATTATAGCATTTTTACATTTTAAAAGAGAAGCAAAGTTTTCACACTCTGTGCTATTAGTCGAATCCTCAAAACTCCTGACCATGCCCTTCATCCCTTTCTTCCATCACGTCGCCAATCATCTATTACTCTTAGGAATTCTCATCAACTAAACCTTCTAAATCTTTTAAAGCTGATCGTGTCTATAAATCTTTCTTTCCATTTTCTTCACATCTTCTTTCATCTCTTAATCTTGACCCTGATAATTTAACATTAGTTTAATCAGATAGGCTCTGTCTATGAATTAATTATATAAGCCTTATATTGTATGTTATTTCACTATGTATGTCTATACTGTATAGCCCTTGATGACATACAAAGCAATAAAGAAAATCGAAATTGAAATGACACATCAAGTAGCCTCATATTACTATTTCTTTTTATTTTTATGTCACTGCTGTAACTTTTTTTTCTAAGATGGCAGATCACACAGAGGTGATGATGCAGATCAGAAGGCATCCATCTGTCAAGTATCCAGTCTTAGTTCCAAACCTAAAAGGCTTCAACTCTGCAATAGCAGCAGGGGCAGAAGAGGTGGCCATATTTGGGGCTGCTTCAGAATCTTTTAGTAGGTATGCTTCTATGAACAATAAAGAACAATGAACAATACTTAAAGAACAATGAACAATACTTAAAGAACAATGAACAATACTTAAAGAACAATGAACAATACTTAAAGAACAATGAA
>JAOTQE010083467.1:0-15461 GCA_025631205.1 Nesometra sesokonis
CATATATGTCGGTCTTATGTAGGTAAGTATCTCACTCATAGACTACCAACACCACTTCTGGTTTGTGTAATTTAACAAGATTGTTAAAAGATATAAATTATTATTTGTCCATGACCCCTTGACAAATTTCAATTCGTACTAGAAACCCTGGCAAACATGGTGTACTCAAAGACGAGCCTGTTTCTAGTGGAGAGAAAAAAATGATTATTTTCTGGCAGTAAAAACGGGACCAGTTCAAAAAAACCGATTAAAAATATCAATGGAAAACGCGCTATGGATTGAGGGTTGGAACAGCAAATAATTGATTATTGTAATGTGCTTTTTAGAGGCAACGCAAAAATACCAATTATTATGTGACCTCGGTCAAATCACAGGTACAACAAAACAACTAGCCTAGGCCTAGCTTCGCTTGTATAGAATGTGAATTGTCATCGTGTCATCATTAAAAAGAGAGATCCATATTATCATCATGTGGAATGGAGAAATAATATTCAACATTTATCTTTCCATGGGCCTACCTATTCAGTATATTATCTGTTTCGTTTACCAGTCCAATAAAACAATATAATTAACATGCGTATAATTAAATCTAAGCATAGGCTGCCACGTTTTCTGCCGCTAAGATCGTTCTGCCACGCTGCGCCTCAGCGTGGCTTAATTAATTGTGGCAAAATCATCGTTTTTATGTCGTTAAATTGATTTTTAAGATTAAATTGTTGGTTTATTGTCGATAGTAAAAAATAAAATTGCTACAATGTGCTATTCCTCTGAATGTGATCGCAAGAAAATACCAGTAAAACTTGGGGTTGTAAGTGTAAACTATCGAGCGAATCAAACCAACTCGTTCAAAAATTGAGAGCTATTCGTTTATGGGTAATGGTAACGTATTACGCCCTAAACAACCAACTTAGATCATCTTGGTAAATATATAACTGCCCTGGTACAATACGCATATTTAATGATAGATATTACTGTACAATTTCTCAGGTGTGGTGAACGTTTTAGTAACAACACCAATGTGGGTTGTGAATACCAGGCTGAAGCTGCAGGGAGTTAAGTTTAAATCTGAGATGTCATATACGCCTACATATTACAGTGGTATCTCAGGTAAGTTTAATTTGAATTCAAATTTATGAAACATGATAGGCTCATTGGACATTTGGCCTCTGATTAATGATTAGTGTCCCCAAATTTTGTATAAACACACACATACTATATACTTATTTTTAGAAACCTTTTTGAGCCGCTCCAGAACTTATTTCCTTTCTTTCTTCAATCTTTCACTTCGTTTTTATTAAATTATATTATTTTTATGAATAAGACTTTAAAACGTAGTCTTAATCATACGAATTTAACAAACACATCTACAACATGTAAACCTTTATATACACAAATATTAAAGGTGCACAGTCGTAGTCTTCTTTAAATAATATTAACAAATTTTCTCTAGTGATTAAAGCCAAATTTAGATTCGTCTAGACGACCTCTATAGCCAGATTAGATAGTCTCTCTTCACACATGCTTCTATAAATGGTGTCTTGTTCGAGGCAAGAGATCCTGTTTTCCACACCCAGTACCGTTTGGTTTCTGAGCTAATTGGGAAACGAATTATGAGCTATGGGACTTTTAAGTTTATTTAATTTATCATGATGAGTACATGGGAATAAGTTAGTGTGTGGTACTGTGCCAATCACAAGTGGAATGTCACAAAATGTGTTAAAATGCAATACATAATTACGTATGTGTGAAACCATGAAAGGAATCACAGTGTCAGTAAAAAACATTATTGTAATTGTCATGTTATTTTATCAAAATTGAGTTAACTATACACTGATATTACTGTTTTATATTTTATACAAGATTGCATTGCTAACAATTAATTTCTACCCTGTATATTGGTATATTGCATTATGTTTTCCTATGTATTATACAATTTTTTCCTTAATATTATATTTTATTATTTTGATATATGCTTGTAATGTTTATGTTTTAGACTTTTACTGTTATAAAACTCTATTTGGCACCTTTTTATTTACTGCATCTGAAATACCATATTTTGCACAAGGCAATTTTGACAATTTCAGATGCTTTTAGAAAGATTATTAAAGAAGAAGGCTTTTGGTCTCTTTGGAATGGTACTGCATCATCATTAATGTTAGTGGGGAATCCTGCAATTCAGTTTATGGTTTATCAGACACTAAAGCGATGGAGACAAAGTGCTTTACATACTATGGTATGTTATATCAATGATTATGTAATTAATTATAAGGTCTCACATAGCCTGTCTCACAGGCCTTCCAAGTTGTGTTAATCAACCTTATTGCTTTATTATGCAATACTGGAAACCCACATTCATATTCTATGAGTCTTGCCAAAAGACCTGTTAATGCACTTCATCAGGGATGTAATTGTGTAGTGCGGAGGTGGGTGGAGCTGTCCACCCTAAAAATGTTCTACCCACCCATAAGCTTATTTTAAGACCTTCCACCCAGCCTAATTTCAACCTGCCTCCCACACTAAGCCTCTAAAGAGGGTAAATATACTGTTTTTAGTCATCATACAACCCACCCATACATCGTTGTCGCCCCGCCCTTGGACTTTTGTAGCTATATCCCTACTTCATGTGTGACAAATGGCACCTCAAATTTGAGGAGCCTTTCAGAAGCTATTTTATTAGTTGCACATTTTAAGTGTTAACTCAAGAATTGGTTCGGTGTCATTTGATCAAAAGACTAAATATGTGCATTAATTTTTTTAACGCGTGTTCAGTATTATTTTTTATGTAATTTAATCAGATTTCCAGACATTTTTTAGAGTTTTTTTCAATTCCCTTCCCTTCATAGTAAATGTTTCTGGTACCTACTGTTTCTTATTGATGGTCATTATTGTTTATATCTGCTTAGACGTGTGACACGAAAACCACATTTAAATCATGATGACTTATGTAACTATCAACCATCTTCAACTTAGGTTTTATTTCTAATCTACTTCACTGTGTCACTTCCGAAATGTCTCGCTTCCTAAACACAATCTGACTGAAATATATAATTAAAAAGATTAGGGCATATTACTGAAACCATATTGAACAAATTACTTAATATTTTGTAATATCTGCTGCCCTCTGCCTTCAATACTTAAGACTATAAATTTATTCTTTAAAATACTGTAGTTTCTTAATGTATTGTAAAAGAGAACATAACATCTCATTAATTGATTTTAAAACAGTGGACTATAATTTTACTCTACATAATATTTGTTAGAATCTCTGTAAAAGTTAATGTGTGACTCATTTATAGACATAAATGATATAGTTTTACACTTTATTTATTTTTTTTTAATTAATTTTGGAAATATATAAATTAAAAAACATACAGTAAAAGAACAACATACAAATTGGAATAATATGCCAAGGAACAGCAAAAGCGGAATCCACTGTCATCTAACGATGTGCTGCTCCCGCTTCCTTTGCTCTATTACATTGCTATGTCAAGAATTACCAGATATTAAATGCTGTCAAAATGCATTTCATTTTCTTTTTCTAGGAATTGGGAAATGTAACTTATTTTTTAATTGGTGCTGTAGCTAAAGCAATCGCGACTGTAGTAACGTATCCACTGCAGGTTGTTCAAAGTAGACAAAGGGTAAGTTAAGCTCTTGATTATAGGAATTTCAAACATAGTACAGTATATGGGTCAGATAATTTTTAACTTTTGAATGCCTCAAAATTCAAGAAATTGTAATTGACACTATGAACAATTCGTGGGGCATCGGTTGTTGTTCAGAATCCCAATTGAGAGGTTGGGGCGCATTGCTATAAGCAGTCTTTAGACGTTCTTAACATTAAGACAGTCTATAATTCTAACACCACGCACGGTCTTTATATAATTATAGACCATGCTATACCATGGTTTAAGCAGCAGTCTTAATTAAAGCCTACCCAGTGCAGGCTTTAAATGGTCTTAAATCACTTTCAACATGGCGTTAGCATTATTTCAACTGAAACTGGCTGTTTTCAAAATTTTTAAATAAATATAACTGTTTATTATTCATGCACCATATCATGGAATTAAAACTGGTATAACATTTTCGTAAAAATGTCAAACATGATGCATCATCAATTACTGTTACTATGGAATGTTTGTTCGAGATTCAAAATTCAATGCGGTCTTAGGAAAGACTGTTTTATAGCAATGGTCTAATTGAGGTGACTTTGCTAAGATGGTCCATGTGTTAACACTGGCTTTATTCTGTAAGTTAAGACCACCAGTTAAGACTGTTTTATAGCAATCCACCCTGTGAGTTGGAAACTCACTCATGACAGTTGTTTGCGTGCCTGTGCAATGCACTTAAATCACATTGCTTCAGTCTACCGAGCTGTATGATGGGTACCGACAAATTGCTGGAAAGTACCTTGGGGTGGACTAGCATCCCATCCAAGGGAGAGTATCACACTTTCATCTGCTTCATGCCATTAAAACTGAAAATAAGCTCCAGCCCTATGAGCCTTGGCTAGGAAAATATATTTAGTTTACTTTAGAGCAGGTCTGAAAGGTGAACTAATTTTGAATACAGTATAAACACTTTTATAGAATATAACATATATCATACATAGAATAGGAGTACTGAAACTCCGGAAAAATGACAACTTAGAGGCCATAGTTGATTCTACGTTTCGTTCTTTATTAGAACATTGTCAAGGATAAAAATAAGATAAGAATCGTCATTCTTGACAATGTTCTAATAAAGAACAATGACCTCTAAGTTGTTATTTTTCAGAGTTTCAGTACTCCTATTCTTTTTAAGGTTAATCATTGGATCTTATGGTTTTTGATAAACACTTTTGTCTATATATTTAATGTTTAAATAGTTTTGATTGATCTTTCTGTCCCATATTCAACTACCAAATTTGTTTTACCTTGTTAAATTGTACATATTGAACTTTAACTTGTATGATTCAGAGTATTGCTATTAGATTGGATACATCCTGTATGACTTTAGTCAAATGTTATACATCATAAATGTATGATTCACAATGCTCTTTAGTACAGGGACTATAAAGCCTGTTTTCCTGTTGGTCGTCAATCTGGAACAGCATTTTGAATCGTTACAAAAAGTTAAAAAATTAGAGATCAAATTCAGATCATACTTGACTGCAAATTTCTGCCCTGCCTATGCTTTACACAATGAAACTCGTACGCCCTCGCAGTGAATTAAAATCTTAAAATATTTGTTATAAAATCATAGAAACTAAATCAAGTAGGCCTTTTTTCTGAAGTTTTTCTTAGTCAACAAATGCGGCAATGTTTACAAAAATTTTAGTTGCCCTGAGCAAGTTATAGTCGCCACTGGCGATCGGGCGACCGTTAATATCTAGCCCTGCATTTATTGTTAAGTTGAATACCTGTAAAATCTTGTTGCAGGAAATATTATCTCACAAGCACCCAATGATTGTTAACATAATCATTCAACTGAACTCTTCTGCTGGTATTCTCGAAAGTTAGTTAGAACTAACCATCGAACAGCACTAGTTGATCCTGGACTATCCACAAACCTAGTTCCTCAGCAAACAAAATTTAGAATGCTTTAGTCCAGGGTTTACCTGTACAAATGTTAGATACCTTTGAGAATACCATAGTCAGTTAGTCCCAGATTAAATCTTAATTTAGTCCACTTTCGAGAATACCAGCTTTCAACTTTAAAAATCCACATCGCTAACTAAATAGGAATCATTTTTCAAATCTATGATGGTGCATTTGTGATAATTCTTTGAAAAATGCACATATAAAATTTCATGTTTGTATGTAGCCTATTGCTGCCTTTGGCATTTCCTTTTCTAAAGAGGTAGAAAGAAGAACAAGAGAATGTTGAGATTAGCAGCGCTTATTGACCCTTAATTTACTCCAAAATTCTTTCCCACTTCTATGATTTACTTCCAATTATCCAGTTTAATTTAATGTTGGCCTATCAGCCTATTTTGGTGTTAAATCCAGAGGTGGTCTGGATACAACACCCATTAGTGAAAGAACAAACATTTGAATTACCAGTAGATTAGCCATTTAAACCTGAAAAAAATCAACTGAATGGACCCTTACTGTGCTTTAAAAGATAAACAATTATAATCTAAGGAATCGCCTAGGTAACAAGAGTAAACATTACTATGTTGTTGAATCAACTTGCTACATTTAATGAATGAACTTATGATTATTTTCAGTTTAGTAACCAGGGTAACAAGACAGATGTACCTATGAATACGTTTGATCTGCTTAAACATATATTGAGGTACTTAAGGTTTTATTTATGCTAAATAATATGTTGAACATATATTGAGGTACTTAAGGTCTATTTATGCTAAATAATATGTTGAACATATATTGAGGTACTTAAGGTCTATTTATGCTAAATAATATGTTGAACATATATTGAGGTACTTAAGGTCTATTTATGCTAAATAATAGATGAACATATATTGAGGTACTTAAGGTCTATTTATGCTAAATAATATGATGAACTGACAAGTGAACTAGAACATAGCAAATTGAGATATAGTCCTGAGTGGAAAAAAGGATTAGGCCAATTTTGTTTACTTAAGTACTTATTATGTAAGAATTTATGATCTTTTTTGATTATTACTATAGGCCTAGGCTGAATTATATTTTTTATTAATAAAAATAATTTTCTTATAA
Source organism: Nesometra sesokonis (assembly GCA_025631205.1). Classification (NCBI taxonomy): domain Eukaryota; kingdom Metazoa; phylum Echinodermata; class Crinoidea; order Comatulida; family Antedonidae; genus Nesometra; species Nesometra sesokonis. The sequence goes on from JAOTQE010083467.1 coordinate 6,684, forward strand.
ATGTGTTACCCATGAATGTGTTTTTATATTAAAGTAGCTATTATAATTTTTAATGACAAAAACGGTCCATTATATGCCGAGTTAGTACAATAGAAACAATTATATTGTTATTGTGTAGCCTATTCAACACTACAATAATTAGGCCTGACCTTTGAGCATATCCTGTAATCGGTATATGTAAATAATTCTCTCTACAGGGGAACTATATATTTTGGGGCTAGCGACAAACTTTTTTCCACCTTGTACTGCAACTCAGTTTCCTATGAAGGCATTCCGAGAGTATATATTTCCATCCAGCATAATTCTCCAATTCTCCTCCATGTATAAATATTTAAAAGACAGTTAGCATGGTAATAAAATAATGGGGAAAAATTTCGGCCAAATTGGGATTAATAAAAAAACAGTGGGAATTGAACTCGGGACTACCGGGTTAAAAACCAGTTTATCAACCACTGGGCTAAACTGCACTAACATACACATTACACATAAAAAATAAAAATAAGGGATTTTGTAAATTTACAGTAGCATAGGCCATACATAGGATTTTTCATTCATTGTGACTTTGACCCTCCCTACCTCTCCAAAATTTTATCAGCTCAAGATTTTTAGTCAATATTGTGTCCAAGTTTCATGAGTTTCTGATGAAAACTGTGGCTTGTAGACTGTTCACAATCACACACACACGCACACACAGAGGCAGATAATTAAACAAAGGTGAAAGCATAATTTCAACAAATTAATTAGAGGTAAAATCAACCAGTAAACAGATTTTACAGTTCTTTAGTCCCATGTCTCTTAGTCTAATTATGAAGTATACACATTTTTTAAAATTTAGATTTATAATGATATTAAACATAATGTTAAGATACATTTGATGTAAATTAATAACTATTTAAATAAGTTAATTAAAAATAATATTTATGAACATTTAAAATAGAATTATCTGACCGCCATGCTCTTTTAAGATATGTTCATATGGAAACGTTTTTACCAGTTTTTATCATTTGCTATCCTACTGTAACTAAGCGAACCAAGGTAAAATCACTCTGTCTCATTAAACTAAAACTCTTAAGAATCTGATTGAGCCAGTACGAACAAAGAAATAGTTTACGAGTGAGGGAGTAATAATTGAGCTTGAAACAGTTAAAAATCTAATATTTAAGAAATTCCCTATCTAAATTGGCCTGAGGAGCTGTTAGAAATTGAAGTTTTCCGATGAAAATGTAAGGGATTTTCCAAGTTATTCTTCACACAATGGTAATATAATAATTTCCATAACATAATCCGTTTGGGCCATTGCATGAAGCTCATAAATTTAATACTTAAAACGTAATTTTTCTCAAAAAGTTTTATTTTTTTAAATGGTTATGCTGACCTTGGAGAGCAAATGATACAACGTGTAATCTCTCCTCTCCTATATTTTACTCTCAATCAGGCCAACTGGCTGTGCAGTGACGATGGAGCTGTTAAAAACTAGCAAACACATAAAACTCATAAAATGTGTGATCCAATATTTAATATCCCTGCATGCACAAACAGTCTAATTGAGTGCCTGAATTCATTTGTTACGCGCAAACAGTCAATGTGTTTACTTGCATTCCTACAATTATATTCATTGTGTTATACTAGGCTATTAAAAATCTCTTACACTAAAATTTTAAATGCTTAAACATTTTTTGCAGGTCTCGTGGTTTTCTTCATCTTTACAAAGGATTGGAGACAAAGCTGATACAGACTGTACTTACCGCTGCCCTCATGTTTTTGACATATGAAAAAATAGCAGCAACAGTGTTCAGAATAATGAGGATGGAAAGTGCCCTCAAGAAAGCTAGTTGATGAAGGAAAGCTAGAAAATGAAAGTTGCATAGTCCCAAGTATTGGAGCACTGGTGTAGAATACGCCTTTTTTACGAATTGGAAGACATCTTGAAGTGATGACAAACATTGCGAATCAGCTGTGCGTAACCAACAGAAATAACATAGCGTTCATGGCGGATTTTATGACAGCATGTTACTTTAAAATTCATATCTCAATAACGGGAAGACCTATGTGGATATTTCTTTCAGAAAAGTATTTATAAAAGATATATCTACACATCTGCACATTCAGAAACAATTTTAAAAATATTTTTGATCCTCAAAAAATGATCATAAAATTAAAATATGAATTCTATGCCCCAAGAGTGTTGAAGGAAATTCGATCTATGCCGAGCGAACTGCGTGTTTTGGTACCCTGTTTATGTCATGCATGGCCCATATGCATGTCTTATTATTTTTTAGGTGAGTGCAACTACGTTTTGGTAATAATGGGGGCGTATACCGGCGCATCAAGCCTCTCCCACAAGTCCGCCCTGGAACTGGTGGTGGCATTGTAAATTTATAGTTTTAGTCACTATTTATAAGTTACTATATCTTAATACTCTACTGGTCACTAATGCTTTTTAAATACCATATGTAGTGTTACCTGAAAATGACCAAAAAAAATTATAAAAATGAATTTTGATATTAACTTTTATTAAATTCTATTCAGTCTTTCTGACTTCAGCTCGTTATTCAATATACTTGAAGAATATATCATGGAAATCCAAACTTGAATGACTACTAATATGCTCAAGCTTAATGCAAATAAAACTGAAGTTATCTTTTTTTCCTAATACTATCTGAATTTCCTTTTGTTTAAAATACTCCCTCTCCATCCAAAATTTTCCTGGGCCCTAAGCTGGTCCTGTTCCCACACCTATTGTTATCATTTTCCTGTTAAAGTTTCACACAACAGCTTCTCCAACTTTTCATCAAGCCCCCTCTTTCTAGCTCTACTGGACCTGCCCCTGAAAATATAATTTAGCTGTAGTTTGCTTCTTTGCTCTGAATTAAGGTCTAACAAATGAATCACACAAAATAACTCTACAGCAAATATTGTAGAAAATGCATTCACCTTGCATGGAATGTAAGAACAAGTATTTAAAAAAAAAGAAATAGCTACGAACCACCAATACTTGAAATGCTTACATAGCAAATTTTATTCTTACGATTACGACTTTTTAAAATTTTATCATCTGTATAGGCTAATAGATTTAGTTAAAACTACTTAAGTATATTATCTCAGGTAAATCTTTTATATTGTTCATAATAATTTGATAATTCATTAAGTTGTTTGTAATTTAGTGTATTTTTTGCTTTATTTTTGGATGCGCCACCTTTTTACGTTGACATTGTAACAAGAGTGTTTCCAAATGAAAACTAAAATAAAATGCTGAATGACACAGAACCGCAATCAAGGTATTTGATTGAGACTTTTCCGTATTGTTAGGCCACGCCCAATTTGCATTGTTGATTTTTGTACTCGCAACAGGTGAGTAATTCAAATATGAGACTTAAGAAAATGTATTTAATAAAACCAAGAAAACCCCAAAAAATGGTTAATAAATGTGGCTGACAACTTATCAATCAGGTATTTATTGATATGGATGAAAAATAAATCCACTTCAGGTCACTCTTGACCAAATAAAAAATAAATTCTAATTTCTTCCATCATGGTGTTCAAACAATTTTACAAGCAAGATTATTTGAAAATTTCATGAACTTCGAGTTTTGTATTATATAACTTCAAAAATGTTATATTAAACCGAGATTACATTGCAATAATTTTATAGGAGAACCTCTACACTGTTATTTTTGCTATTACACTAATTCTGTGTCATTGATTTATTTCCTACTGTATTTTTAATACTGTGTACTCTAAATGAAATGGCGAAATAAATAAGATCTGAGAATTTTGTATTTGTTCTGCTGATTTAAATTGTTCATGTAGCTATAAATGTTATGGTGCCAGTGGAGATAAGGCCAAAAAAAAAATTGTTATGTTGCCCAAACCCAACCGACCCAACCAATCGCGAAAATTCAGGGTCGGCATTTTTTTTTTTTTTTTTTTTTGCTCGTACTAAATTTTTTCAAATAAAATATTTCAGCTTTGGTTGCCCTTATTCGCTGATCTAGCAAGGGCGAAATGACCATACTTGAAACAAATCAATATAAAAACACTACATTAGGCCTAGGTTGGCACCTAGATCTAGCTACAGTGCCTCAATTTCACTGTATCTGATTAAAATTGAATTGAAACTAAAGGATATCTATAGGCCTATATAGGTAAAAAAAAAAAAAAAAAAGACCGACCGACCCTGTTTTAAAATTTTTCTGTGTTTGGGCAACATAACATTTTTTTTATAGGCCTAATGATGATATTGATAGCATTAAGGGTGATGATATAATAGTGATGATTCAAGAGGGTGGGGTCTGGGGTGATAATGTCACACACACACACACCCACACACACACCGTCCTCGATTTTAACTAAGGAATGTAAAATTAAGAAATGTATCACCGATTTCAAGTTTGAAGGCTTTCTAATTTTCTATATATTATCCTTTGATTACGTTTAAACTGACCGTGCCAGTTAATACTGAATAGTAGGACATACTGTACTCAAATTTTAAAAATTTGGTTTTACAATGTAATTTCTGTGATTAGAAAAAATATTGTCTCACCAATCTTGTATTTAGTATTTATACATTTAAATTAAACAAGCTGTAAGTACTTAATACTGATTAACATAACTAGAGGTTCATCAAAATAAAAAAAATATACAATGAAATTATAAGTAGGCATACAGTTAATGAGGAAATGCCAAATAACCTCAAAAGAGCTTGTAAAGAATGTGTCAAAATAATAGTTTCAAATATATCTTTATAATAAACATTTTAATAAAGGTAGTCTGTAAAAATAGAGATTCACGATGTTATTGCTACTAAAGCCGGCATGGGCTAATATCTGCTTGAATTACAACAATTACAACGTGGGAGGCGTATAATGAGTACCGAGAGCAAGTTTGATATCTGTTGCAGAAATTTTAGAACGGTCAAGAGCAAGGTTGTAGATTAACCACACCCCTGTAAAGAATGTGGTTCTTGTATGTGGCAGAGCAAAACCAAATGAGACATAAGTCGCAAAGGCTAGTTTTCCACAATAGGCAAAATTTGAATATGGTACATACAGGCAACTTTAATACGACCTTAACAATTTTCAGATTTATGGTCACAACATTTTTTAAAAATGCAATTTAAAATGATCTGGGTTAGTCAATGTATACTGATAAACAATTTTAAAATGCAGTTTTCTCAAAACTTACATTTTAAATTTTCGACCCTCGTTTGTTCATAAATGCGCAAGGAAACATCAATGAAACTGATTTTGTTTGCATGTAAAAGATAGTAATGTGTAGTTTTATAATCCATAAAAAAGTCCATTTTCAATTTTCCGACTTATGTCTCATTTGGTTTGGCTCTGCCACAGGTTAATTTGGTTGAGTTTGGGAAATTCCTTTGTAAGATTTATTTTTGTGGTGTTGGAAATATGCATTTAGACTATTGCATTACAGTACCTGTCAATTTGGCTGATGAAAAATAGATCATGAGGTCGTTACCATGGCAAAACAGATTATAATCCTATTGTCATTGGCCAGTTTTTTTATCAAAGGGAAGGAGTTTCTCACGTGACTGAAGTCAATTAATATTTTGGTATTTACTATTAACCAAATTCACTTACTACCGTATCTTCGAGTGACATGTACTGTACAATCTTTTTTCAGATTGTCCAGCGCAGGAGTGGGTGGGGGGAGAAGGAGGGGAGGGTGTTGTCCCGAGACAACTCTACTGTTGGGGTTAGGTGGACTCCCTTTTCTAGCCATCCCTCTGGTGAACTCGAACAGTTGTCTTCTAGGACTCCCACTCTCATATAAAAATCTCTCAGACCTTTCAATCACTTGGAAGTAAATTGAAACGAGTGCCATTTCTGAACATCCAGAGATGCCATTCTATACATTTTCTCTCTTCCTATCATGAAACTGAGGTCAGTGCTTTCTTTTATTTTTCATGTCTCAATCATGGTACATTGTGCTTAGAAACTCCATGCAGTTTATTTTTTATCTCCATCTCAGCCACCAGTTATGATGGGATTGAGGTGGGTGTGGTTTTATATTTACATAGGCCTAATGCTATGCAGTTATGCCTCAATTGCATTAAATTGAAACATTTTTCAAAAACATAACATACAAGAGCATTCCGATCATCTAGAGGTGTCGCATTCTAAATGTTTTAATCTCTGTCCAGGTATGATAGAGATTATCATAGAGATAGATATAAATTGAAACTTTATTTTTTTAATATGTAAGAGTGCCATTTTTGAGCATCTAGAAGTGCAATATTTTGGAATATTTTTAGTGCATACGTCAGCCACGATCATGGCGGGGCTAAAAAGTTTAAATCGCGCTCCTATTTCCTACCTAAACATGTCTGGATCCGCTCAACACTCCTTTACGGGAAGTGCCACATTTTGTGAAATATAAAAAAAACAATTTCAAATCAAGGTAAATTTCGAGAACTTATCGAATTAAACATTGTTAATAAAGATACATTTTCAAAATCATTTGATTTTTTGCGAAAAAATGTATAATTCGTTTTATCAATATTAATTAAAAGTTGATTGCAAATTACCAATTACTATTTTAAGCTAATCGTTCTGTCAAGTCTCGCGAGAGAAGGATAGGCCTACAGTAATTTGTGAAAATATGATTCTGTCTCTACAAAATACCTGGTTTTGTCAAATATGGTATTTTGGCTATTTGTCAAAAATGTTTTATTTTGGCTACAAAATGATTTTTGTCTCGACAAAACGTTTGTCGACAAAATTTACTTGTTACAAAACAGTTGTATTTTTGTCAACAAATTATTTTCTCAAAATAGCATTTTGGTAGAATATTTTTTGTCCACAAAGAGTAGCCAGTTGGTATTGACAAAAAAATAATACTGTTATTTTTTTTTACAAAATGCTTTTTTGTGGCGACAAATTATGATATTTTGTGACAATAGCCAATCAGCTGTTTCTGTTTGATCATGTGATGAGGTAAGCCAATCAAATTGGAGTGTGATCATAACAACTTGCAAGATGGCAGCCTCCATGCACAAACAATACGATTGAAAAAAACAGCCAACAAAACTGGTAATCAAACATACTTAAATTAAGGGTAATATCAAACCAGTGATTCACGATATATTATCTAGATTAATGTAGAATTTTATAAATTTAAGTTCAGTTTGCATATGGTCAGATATTTCAGCTAGCTTGGTTAGGCCTAGGCTAGGCACGAATTCAATTCGGAGGCCTGTTAAGAGTAGTAGCAAGGTACAAGCGGTCGGTGAAGGTCAACTCGTACCCAGACAAAGTCGTACCCACATGGCAAATTCGTAGTACCCAAGTGGATAACTCGTACAACTCGTACTATAGATAACTCTGGTTATTTAAACTACAAGTTTTATTTCTATTTAAAATTTTCCTTTTAAAACCGAATTTGATTCTTTTTTTCTTTAGGAGACGGCTAGGCCTATCTGACCTAGGCTAGGCCTAGGCCCTAGTAATGATTTTGGTGTGGGTATGAGTTTGTGGGTACGAGTTGACATGGGTACAAGTTGTCCTGTTTTCGGGGAATTTCTTTTTTATGGATTCTATTCTATGGAAACCGCATCAAAAAATATAGGAATAACAATAACATAGCTAGGCCTAGCCTACGAATTTTTTAAATTTCATTTTATTTAGCACTCCTTTTTTAAAACATCGAATATTTCAAAAGATCTGAAATAGTACTTAATTTTACACATGTTCTATGACAGTTTATAAAGTGGTAAGATTATAAAGGTTATAATTTTTAAATTCTAAACATTTTATTTAATTATTTTAAATTAACCATCTCTAGCGACGCTCGTTAAGCTAAGCCACTGCATATCGTGGGTTGTTGCCTCGAGTGTAAATTTTATTTTATAAAGGCCTAGTTTAGTTGTTAAACAATATTTAATTATGTTAAATTTCAAAAGCCTAGGGCCTTTAAAATTCTACCATTTCTTTTATCATCAATTTTGGCTTGCATGTATAGGCTTAGGGTGACAACCCAGGCACTATTGCCTCCTAGCTAATCCTAGCATAGACTTCTCTAGGCCTAGGTCAGGCTAAGCTACTAAATTTATTAACATCAAATATAACAATGTTCTTTTTAAATATCACTTATGAATGTTTTGTTCTAGGTAAAAGCAGATCAGTTGACTAAGATGGACAAAAAAATCAGTAAACGAAAAGTTGCTAGAGTGTTTTTTAGTTCTCCATTTGGAGGCTTGGAAGAGGAACGCGAAGAGTTGACCAAGAAATACTGGCCAAAGCTAGCATATCAATGCTCGTTATCTGGCTATGAATTTGTGCCTGTAGATATGAGGTGGGGGATTACATCTGAACACTCAGCACAAGCAGCTACTATTGCTATTTGTCTGCAGGAGTTGGATAGATCAGACATCATCGTTGGATTTTTTGGCCAGGTAAATATTCACTCAAATTACAACCCATCGGATCCAGGGTCCAACGAAAGAGGGTGGGGGGGCACACTTTTCCAGGTCCAAGTGGGCGTGGTTGCTGGTTTGATTTTGACAAGAAAAAAATAAGGGTTATTTCCCCATTTTGCATGTCCTGGTACCCTGTTTGGCCCAAATTTTTGTCTATTTATGCTTTTGTGGTAAATTTTAGGGGAACCAGTCAAGTCGCCCCTTCGCCGACTCGCCCCTTGCCAACTCGCCCCTTCGCCGACTCGCCCCTTCTCCGACTCGCCCCAACAAACTCGCCCCTTTGCCGACTCGCCCCTTTGTCGACTCGCCCCTTTGCTAACTCGCCCCTTTGTCGACTCGCC
>JAOTQE010083478.1:0-15460 GCA_025631205.1 Nesometra sesokonis
AATTATGGACCCGGCGCCCCTAATATAAGGGGGGGGGGGCACAACTACGTTTTGATGATAAAAGGGGTCGCACCCAATGGAACCAATACAGGTCGGTATTTCTAATTTAAGTTACTTTAAAAAAAAAAATCAGTGGCTCACATATAGTAAAAAAGTTGGGGGGGGGGGGGTGGAAGGTCGGTTCTGTGGTATAATGGTATAGGAGGCATTATAAAGGAAGATACAATAACATGAAGCTTGATACTGACAAACACTGTATAAAAGATAACAAAAGTGTGATCAAAATTGTGATTGAAAAGGAAAGGCAAAAATAATAAAACCGATAAAGCAAGCCTAAGAATTCATAAACTGAAGATGGCAAGTTTCATCCTGGTACAGATTAGCTGCAGGTGTATGGCTGTCTCTCACATCCTTTCAACTGTCTCTTTCACCCGACTGAAATATTGATCTTACCAAGTATAGCTACACTGCCCAACAGCATCATAATATTGACTGGTCATCAATGTCAATAAGCAAAGCAGCAAAGATGTTTGCTTGAAAAGATTTGATTTCAATTTACTTTCAATTCTATATCAGTCTCAGCCTAGACTTGCTCCAAGTCTGTATATTATATTTTAAGTTGTTTAATGACATGCACCACCAGGGGATGATGAAGTTTTAGTGGTGTGAGGTTTGTCGTTAATATACAGACTTGTACAACAGTGAATGAATTTGGGTTGAGAATGAAAAGTACCGGGCAACATGACATAATGATTAACGTGCCGTATTTGCCTAATTAGGCCAGTGAGACCAATCAAAGGTTCTCATTTTCGAACCACGAATGTTGCCATACGAGAGCCTCAGATACAATACAATAATTAGGGCCTAGGCCTTGTGTTCGCTGATCGTGGTAAGTCTGATAACTTACCATAGGTGTAACTAGATAGGCCTAGTACTATTTAATGGCAATGGTGACAGAATTAGGCTAGGCTTTAACCACAAACAATATGTTGTAGCAGTCGATCGCTTGTGGGAAAAGGCCTAAACTTTATGAATCTACCGGTAATTGTCAGACATTTCAACCTTTTTTGAGTGGATTAGGCAATCACATGCAACTGAAACCAGGCAAGCGGATAATTATATGCCCATGAAATGGTGGTGGGAAATCATGTGACATTAAAGTGTTGACCAAGACGGTGATCCAAACATCAGAAAGGCATGACGATCCTCCTGCTATGGAACGCAGTGGGTGCCTTTTAATCGTCTTTCACAAATTAAACCGAATCACTGGCTTGAACCAAAACTAGTCTCAGCCTTAAATTCAATTCCCCTTTATTCATACATAAACAAAACAAACTAGAGCTTAACAGCACTGCAAATCCTAGTCGTGCTAAGGTATTTTGATATGGGAGCAGTGCCCGTAATCGTGATTTTTGAGAAATCCAAAATTGTGGCCAAACCATGTGCCATTTTTCGAATTCATCAGTTGGGTTAAGGTAATGAGTGTAAATTCTATATTTGAGAATGGTTCAAGTTTTGGTATTGGAGTAGTGGCCAAAAAGGTAATTATTGAAAAAATCCAAGATGGAGGTTAAGCCATGGGGTGCCCATTTTTGAATTTGTCAGTTGAGGCAAGGAGTGTAAATTTCAAATTTGTGGCCTTTTGGTATGGAGTATAATAGTCGCCAAAAAGGTTTTTTTTTTTTAAATTCCAACATGGCGGCGAAGCCATGGGTACCCATTTTCCTTCAAAAGTTATTGTGCTCACCACAGACCAAAAAAAAAAACAAACAAAAAAACAGACAGATCAAAAAAATGCCTTCCGGAAGAGTTTGTTTACTGGGTGGTAACAAACTCAAGTAGTGTTCACAAAAATATAGGTAAACCTCCCAAAACTAATCACCCTTTACACTATCCATTTTGATTCCTTTTCTTCAGTTCAAATTAGAGTTCAAATGGACTGGTCCATGACAATATCCTACAGAACAAGTTCGCCCCCCACGAAACTACTACAACCTACTCAGTGTGCTTTTTTAGGGCGTTTGGTTTTTTTGGGAGCTCAACTGGACTATGACAAAATTCTACTGAGAAAGTTGGCCCCCGATGAAACTGCTACAACCTGGTGGTTATCATTTATATTAAGCTACCGATGAAATTCCAAATCTAAAATATACAACACCGTAAGTGATCAGCAATGCATCATTGCATAGACTAGAGACGGTCGATTTATCACATTTTTTGCCTTACTGCTAGCAACAAATGACACCACCTATTGTTGCAATGTAACAGTTTAGTACTCTTGGCAAAATTAATTTCCTCACCTTTTTTTTGAACATTAAAACACTAACAAACATTGAAATATACTTTAAAGATGTATTGTCACTTAAAAAAAAAATGATTTTGAAAATAACTTACCAATTTTGAAGAAATATATGGGGCAAGGCATGGGAAAACCACCAATTTGTCAGAAAACTGGAAAATGGGGTTAATACTGCAACAATATTACAATTTTTTGTAGTCTATAAAACTTAACTAAAGTTAATGAACAAAATAGACCAAAATTTTATATTTATTTCTTTCTGTTATTTATTTACTTATTTCTCAATAAATTCCTGTGCGACAACTTGGTGGTTTTACTATGCCTTGCCTCATATATATTAAGATACTTCTACTAAAAATTAGAATATTAAAATAATCCTTACCTTTAATTTTGCAAAATTATAATGCTAACAATGAGCAAAGATCCATTAAAAGTCCGGCAACTTCTATAATTTTGGTTATTTTTCAGTGTAAAAATCTTTATTAAAAATACCCTAACTGCAAACCTCAAGGTATTAACTTTGTTGTTACTTTAATATGAGCAAGTTAATCCCAAAATTAATGGTTATGACATTTCTGGTCATTTTCGAGTAAAAATACACCTTTAAAGGGCAGGTTCACGAAAAAAATTACTATTCATTATATGTTTTAGTTAATCATAAAAATTATATTCAGCCCTATTTGTGGATTTTTAGGATTATTTTTCTTCCCCTTGAGTCTCATGAATTTAAAAATTAAACGCTAGATTTCATCCCTATTCTTTTACACACATAATAGCAAAGTGGGTAATTTTTTATTAGCAAATAAAAATGGCTACTTTACACTATATAAAAACATCAGAAATGAACAATTTTGGTTAATACACACAAGAATAGTGTTTTTTATATATTTTTAGAAGGACTTGATTTTTCCGTCACTTAGCAATTTATTGTCTATTTCAACAATAATTATAATACGTAAAATGAACCATAAAAATTCAGAAACGGGGCTGAATATACATTTTTTTTTAAACATGTAAGGAAAATAAGTTTTTTGGGTGAACCTGCACTTTAAAGTGACATTACTTGCAAAGTTAAACAAAATGAAAGTTTACCTCAAAGTTTGTGATCAATGGCGTACCAGTATCGATGGCTGTTCTTCGGATCAAGTAGTTGTCTTGAAGGAACTTTGTGTTGTGATTTGGAAGATTGATAACAAGATCAATCTGTCGGTCCATAATCAACCTGGAAGTAAATAAATATGAAGAGATACAATAATGACATGTTTAATGATTTATCCATTAATCATCATAGACAATTCACAACAGCTGTTTTATGAAAGGGTTTATCAGTTCCATTTTTTAAATATAACTTTCACTTAGTTCATATTTCAACTACTAGCCCTTTATTTTCTTGAGTCAATTTTAGAAACAAAAATTGTGAAATGATGCAATATTTTTTTTTTGCTTTGGAATACTAGTAATTTGGTTTGATACAATAAGGATAACCTATAAGTCCAATGAGGTCCTTCTGGTGGTGATAGGCCAGTACACCAGGAGATAATCTCCTACTCCTTAATTTTCCAATAATTTCCAATAACATTTATTTCAATATGGTGAAATACAATAATAATGTCATAACAATGTAATTGGTACCAGTAAAACTATACCCAACATTGTCATGGATCTACACAATTCTTTAACATGCAAATCGAACATGTTGCATATGGAAAAAATGGTTTAGTGTTTCATCCGGAAGATGGTCCACTATTAACTTTTATTTCGACCTTTCAGTCGAAACCGATGAATACAAGTTGTGTGGCAATGTATTCAATCGAACAGTGCCTTCAACCAACTGAGCAAAATATCAGTAACTGTAATACTTTGTTCTCTGCTACAACTGTAGAGAAAATAGTAGTCATTTTTTCTCCATCGTTTAAACAAGGAGAAAAATTAATGCAAAATAGCCAGACACTACTGTAGTGGAGCTCGAACCCAAGCTTTGCTTTTGTAGAACGGTCATGTTATACGATGTATAAACCGACCGAGCCATTTAAAAACGGTCAATTGGTATTGACCGTTTCTACACTACATGATAAAACGCACTTTTGTCTTTGTGGATCTAGGGGACACACTGGGGTGTAACTTTACAAAAAGGGCGATGATCATTTGTTGGAAATGTTGTCTAATTTATGTGTACAAAATTTCATGCACGTCCGTTCAAAACTGTCGACACTGGACGCTTTTAAAGTTAGGTAGCAACAATACCAACAACAACTTAAGTGAGGTTCTAAGGTCCGCTTCGCGCGGACTTAACAAGCCCTAATCATGGAGGTACTTATTTTGATACCTCCATGCCCTAATAAACTGGACTACTGTTGTCAACTGATAGGCAGATCTAAAATTGTACACATATAAGGAATTGATTTATGAGAGACACACTAAAAATGTTGTAATTTGGTCATGAGAAAGATTTAAATTAAAAAAGAATGCATTGAAATTACAAATATTAGTTATTATAATTATCAAACTTGCATAAAAAATTAAATTCACAAAATTAATTATTTAATTCAGTCATTAATTCATTCATTCATTCTTTATTTCGGAAATATACATCCATATCATATAGAAAAAAAAAACAATAGATACAAATTATTTAAATATAAGCCTACAAAAGATTACAAGAATCACGTGGTGGGCTCCCGGACAGTGAAAAGACTACGCCTAAGTATAAAGTAGGTCAGATCATCTTCTGTAGAGCTTACTGGTAGGAAGCACATATTTACAAATAACAACAACTAGTTCATTATTGCTAACAAGCATATGCTTACAAAAGCTAAAAACTGAGCCCATACAACATTCATCAAATGAAGGAATTCCATCAGGTCCAAAAAATGTTTTCGTATGCTGGGCCCGGCACTACCATGCACATGATAAATAATTCTTTAAGATTATTTGCCTATACTACAAGCACCCTCTTCAATTTAGGTATCACCATTGTAGGTACTTTCAATTCTTTATAGAAAAATTTTCTCCTTCACTTTAATCACCCTCTATATTATTGTAAACATATTTTTTTTAAATTTCATGCATTTTCATGATTTTAATGTTAAATTGTGCATTTGATTTAATTTTTTCAAATTAAATTAACTTGCTTTTGTTATAAAATAATTTAAATGATCCGAATTTTTGATATATGTATTATGTATTCATCATGTTTATCTGCATCATGACCCAGTGGAAAACTGCATCCCATAAGAATTTCTTAGAGAAAGTAGCTTTTTCAAAGATTTGATTAAAAAAACCCAAAAGTACTGTCATGATTATACAAATTACTAATTTCTTGCCATCCCAGCAAAGGCCAACATCTTTCCACCCCATTTTCGAAATAATCCCTTTTAATATTTTTTTTTAATTTTTGTTTTTTCTAAATCCTCCTTACAAAACTATCCTGCACAGATGTCTGAATAACAGGGTTAAAATATATTAAGTCAAATGGCAGAGTACGGTATTATAAAATTTAAGTAATTGACAAGTCAAAAACGGTATCTAAAGTATATGACTTCAATAACAATAAGAATTTAAAATTAATCAGCATGAACATTATTATATTAAAACCATTGAAACCTTCAAACAATAACCTAGCAAACAACATTATCCTATATACAGTAATTGATATAGACGTTCCAGTATTACAGTAGCTAGCGCCATAAAAACAAGAAACAGAAACCCGAGACATCTACCCAAGGAGTTTTATAATTGAAAAATTGGAGATGATTGTAGCGTCATCTAGTCTCATCTATGAGGTGTGCTCATAGTATTGCAAATTCATATTTTAATATGTGCTGCATGTCTTCCGAGAATTGGCATAAACCCAAATGTAGATGCTAAATGGTTGTTGCACTGGAGGTATGTTTCACCTCCTCGGCATGTTTCACCCCTTCGGTCCCTTGCATAGCATTCCTCATTTGAGGTCAACCTTATAAAAACCTGATTTCTTACAAAATTGATTTCTGTCAAAACCAATTGATCAAAACACGTGCTTCGACACATTTTACTCCATTATTTTTATCCAATCCTAGTTTACTTTTACAATTTAATGATTGTTGATTTTGTTATTAAATTTTATTGTATCTTTATCATAAAATTTAGTCACATATTTTATTGATTTCTATAGTGTACTTTTCTATAATTTTTACCATCTTCTTGTTAATTAAGTTTTCTATCATTTTTATCGTTAACTTAATATTCAACTAGATTTTTCACCAACAAGGAGGATTCCTCATCAACAGAATTTTTTGACACAAAAAATAAAGTGTTTTGAAATTGAACTCATGATGCATAAATAGCAGTAAACTTGACCGCTCAACCATTGGGGTCACTCTCAATTAACAGTGGTCTTAGTGCACTTAATCTGCAGAGAGGATTCTTTTGAAAAAAGTTAATGCACATCAACTGATCCAAAGACTCGGTTTGGCGCCATTGACTTGGCATGCACATTTGATATTAACGCATGCTCCATATTATTTTTTATGCAATTCAATCAGATTTTTCAGATGTTTTATGGTAGTTTGTTTTTTTCCTCAATTCCAATACCTTTCCTTCATTGTATGCTACCGTGACACTCTTTCTTACTGGTGGTCCCTCTTGTTTGTATCTATTTTCCGTAGAGGTACATCGCGAAAAACGTCACAGTAATAGTATTAGTAACCTATGTCATAATATGATTTCAAAATCAGAACAATGAAAACTCACTAATATAATACACAAAAAACAGCATTTTCTAAAAATTAATAATTTAACAAGAAATATTTTTTACAAAATAGCACTGCAACAACACATGTTTCTTATTATGTTATGAATTTGTTAGATCCAGTGAATTGCTTGGTTTCCATTTGCCAGTGGACTTACATGACTGTCCTCGGGACACTCTCAATTAGTAAGTTGGTACATGTTCAGTAGGCCTACTTTATTTGAAATCATTAGTTGACTGAGCACATGCACTTGTATATCAATGCATGCTCACTATTACTTTTTTATGTGATTTAATCAGATTCTCCAAATGTTTCTAGGCAGTTTTTTTTCCCTCAATCCCTTCCCCTCATATAGAAAAGTGGTTTGAGCTATGGCAAAACTTGTAAAATAAACCATGTTACTCAAGGTCGCAACTCATGGATTGTCGTAAGTGACCAATGAAAGCCACTCTTCAATATACCTTGGGAAGTTTACTCTGTTCACATTGGACTTTCCAGGCTGGTTAAACTGAACACATTTCACTCTGAAAACTAACCGGCAGACGGGGTTAGTTTTAGTGAATGTGATTTCTCTGGCTGTCCTAGCGGAAAAAAAACCCAGCAAGTCTGTTAAGTTTACTAAAGTAAAGCCCAGTGAAGAATTTTTAATTTACTGTCGAGCAAGTTCTGTTAAGGTAGTGTTAAGTTAACCTAAGTTTGCATTGGTTTCATGATTTTGGGACCTAGAAAAAAAATTTTACAATATTCTAGAACATGAGGCACTTAAGGTACATTTGGAATCAAACACATAAAACCTTATAACCATAATGATAAAAGTCATAAATTGTGACATGTGGCGATTTTAGCCAGATACCAAGGACAGCTGGAATGGGAGTAATTGATATTAATGTATAGGGACTTTATTCAGTATGGTGAGCATTAAGAAACAAGTTTCACCTACTTTTACAAAAAAAGTTCACTTGGTTTACTTCCAGGGGGCGCTTTTCATAATCAGATTAAACAAACCAACTTTAGTACAGTAAAACTAATCCTTTATGCAGTAGTTTTGTTTAGTTTTTTTTCTTATAGTTCAAATTTATTATAATCTGTTGCTATTTAAGGTTTAGCAAAATCAGGTGACTTCATACTTTGACATTGCTTATATTTTGCCAAATCCAATAATAGCTTTTCTCACCATTTAGACAATGAGATCTGCGCTATGTTTTCTAAACACTCTCATTATGAGGTTTAATAAAAAAAAGTTAACAAATATGGAACTTTCGTTTGGCGTGATAGATCATTCTGCGACTAAGGAAATGACAATGTGTCCATATGTCAAGCACGAAAAATCTATGACATTTTTTGGGATTTTTCACTATCCTCTAAAAAACAACTGATCAAGCCTTTTTAAACAAATGGCCTAGTGTAAACTAGACTAGCCAAAACTAAGTGCAATTTTTAAATTGAAAATTAAATTTTTAAACTTAAAAGTTTGACAAGAGTGAATGGGGTCTACTTTTACAAGACCCTCAAGAGTGTGTCGAGTGTAGTAAAAATCTATTGTAGATTACAAATAGAAGAATAAATGTTGTACATTATTATGATAAAGAAAAACCCTTTATAACAAATTAAAAACATTTTTTAGAGTATTTATCATATTCTTTGTAGATAAAATAGAACATCAGAAAGTCCATTACTATACATTCCAATACCTGTCTCTTATGACAGCTTCTAACATAGCTTAACATGACCTAATTTTATTCCATTAAACTGAAACAGTCAACTGGCGTGTTGGATGTGAAATATGGACTTAAAAAACATGGTTGTCAATCTATACAAGTTTATTCATTTGTAAATGGGCATAAATTTCAATTTAACACCATTGATAGAAATACATCTATTTTTTATTTATATTCTACATCAAACTTTTATTTACAGGGATAGATTTAGAATCCAGCAAAGGGTGGGGCGTTGCCCTTTCTAACGTCCAGGTGGCGGTGTGATTTTGAGAAGAAAAAAAATTATTATTTCCCTGTTTCGTGTGTCCTGGTACCATATTTTGGCCTTTTTATATCTTTTTTTAATTTTTAGGGTCAATTTTAGACCCGACCCTCCTGACATAGGGAGCACAACTACCTTTTGGCGATAATAGGAGAGTGCACGCCGGCTCCGCCCCTTTAAATCCATGTCTTATTTAAACTGCACGGATTGGTTGAAAGAGTGCAACATTATTAAAAATATTTCTACTATTCCAGCATGTTGATGTCAATTTGCAAAATAGTATATTATTTTGTAATGCGACGTCACTTTGCGATATAGTAATACACTATTTCGCAAAGTGATGTCAGCGAAAATTGTGATGTTTACAAATTCTCAAAATGGCAGGCCCAGGTCCAAGGCATTTTGATCAGTTAACTGATGGAAATATAGACAAATTTATCAATTCAGTGGACAGTGCAAACACCCAAAACAAAGTATGGAATGTAAATTACTAGTATGCGGAGATTGTGGAGTGAATTTGGAGGATGTTTAGTCTTAAAGGGTCCGATCGCAACTACCCAGTCACAGTGTACTGCAGGAAAGTAGGTCTGAAGGTAGGCCTAGCACCTAGTCAGTTTCTTGTAAATGCTTGATGTGGAACATAAAACAATGTGTTGCATAATTTCCGATTAAAACCATGGGCCTCAGTGCCTCTAAATAATATTATAGTAACTATTTGGAAGCATATCTGCCCATAATTTTAACCATAAACTTTCAAGGCAAGGTATATTTGTATATTATTTGAAAAGTTATGTTATTAGGAAAAAAAGTGTCAAATAGATATAATGGGGCTATGAAGATTTATAGGAGAATGGGAATTTATAACTAGAGTATTTTACTATGGGAATAAGGTAGGGGTACCCTGGATAGAGATTAATCCTGGAAATAAATACTATCAAAACAAACTACGGGCAACCATAAACAAAAATTTGTTTGACATGGAAATTTTCACTATTTTACCTAAATCAGGGGTTGCCCTCTTGGGCTTTCTTGCCCTTCATCCTGACTTGTAATATTCAATGCTACAATTCCCCACTATTTACCAATATGAACTCTTTCACGCATCACCTGATCTAATTGAACTTTAAAGGTGAACACTGGGATTAAAATTTCTATGGATACACCTATAGAACAAACAATTTCACCTTACTGACAAAATGTTACAACATTTGGAGAATGTTATAAGGAATAATAATAAAATAAGCATTAAGTCAAAAAGTGGGTCTACTACTCATATTGCACAATGCTCAAGAATAGGAAAATTACAGATTTTGAAAGGGTTGTGTTTAAAAAACCTATCAAAAGGCACCTTAAAATTACCTGTTCTAATGGGAATTTGACTGATCTTTCAATTTATACGGGATACTGTATATTTATAATGCGAGTTTGGTTTTCAAGCACAACCCTTTCAAAATCTCTAATTTTCTATTCTTTAACACCGTGTAATATTAGTAGAAGACCCACTTTTTGATTTCGGACTCACTTTTCAACACATTTTGCGAAATTATCTTGTTGTACAAATGCTCTGAAATTTTGTCAGGTTTTAGCTAATTGTTCTGTAGATTTATCCATAAAAATTTTAATCCCAGACCCTTTAAACTTAAATTCTATTTCTCTGCATTTCACTTAATGTTACTCCAAGGAGTTCTTTTCTACTCAATAATCAATTCTGTATCAGTGAAACATTTTTGAAAAAGCATCAAATTATCAAGTGAAATAAAATATTGGCCTTGTAACCTTACAGTTTAACTTGACTGTCCAGTGGGATTAATAATCACATCTAATGCTACAACACTGGTTCTACTAGGAATCTTATACAATCTATCATCTCTTTTAACTAGTAAGTCATTTTCCCAATAAAACGCTTTATTTTGATACTTTTCTTATCATTACTACTTTTGTAATTATTACTAAATTGATGGTCTAGAAATGAAATTCTAAATAGATTAAGGTGAGCTTCCTTGAATTGTATTTTGTTTTTCGTTTAAATTGACGTCATCGATTTTGAGAAAGGTGCATGAAACAAATGTCAATGATTTTCATAGTGTTTCCGACATACCTTGATTACCAGGTGCCTAATCCAGATTAACATTTTAACGTTCATTTATCTTTAGTAAAGAAACATGTCTTCTCATATACCTCATCGCACTTAATTCATTTCAGTAAACTGATGGCCTCGCCACTTAGTGACTGGAAAAAAGTCTTGTGCAGATAGTCTAGAAAATCTCATTCTGTAATTAACCCCGGCTGCTGGTTAGTTTTCCAGAGTGAAATGTGAAACTTACCGAGCTAGATTAACCGGCCTGGAAAGTCCAATGTGGACAGTGCGCTCAGGTAAACTTCCTGAGTCATAGTACACAATGGTTGTCATTGGTATCTTGGCCAATGATTTGTGACCTTGGGTAACATGACAAAATGGTTGATTTTACAAGTTTAACCACATCTCATAGTAAAACTAACCACATCAAATAAACCAAGTGCGAATAATGTCAAGATTTAAACACTGAAATATTTCCCATGATCTTGGTAAAATTCCCTTTTATAAACACAAACAATGCAATTTGCAGATAACAATTAAAAGGAGACTAACAAGTGTTGTAAAAATCCCTGCAGCACATACTGATATCAATCTTGGATTACAAATTCTCTTAAGTAGAAATCGTTAAAATGAGCAAATTACAAAAGAGCAAATTAAATTTGTCTTAGGCTGTGTTTCCGCAACAAAAAATTATTAGAAAGTAACTGGAATAATAATTATCTGATAAAAGTGCTGTAGAAACAGGTTTTTAACCATTCTAACGGAATATTTGATAATTTATCCCAATAATTATCCAATAATTGACCTAAATGTGGTAATTTTTCAGCTTTGGTCCAGAGTCAGCCTTGATCTTGTTTTTGCGATGATTTCACTAATGTGCCAATGTGTACTACTGATTTATTTCACTTTATTTCATTTCATTCCTTCCAGCAGATACATGTATGATATATAAAATACAAAGAGAAGCGCTGTGGAGGGACAAAGGCTGTTCAAAAAGCATGGTGTACCCCTCCTACTCCAACTTCAAACATAAATTGATAAAATTCTATTAAAAAGTCTTAAATTATAAAGTACTATATATAGTATGCAAGTAAAATATATAATTAAAATATAAAAATTTGGTAACAACATTATGGTTATCATTATCGGATCGGATCTTAAAATTCCTGTGGAAACACAGCCTTAAACATTCATCCTAAACATAGTCTTTACCATCTCAAAATTCAAGTAGACTGAAGATAGCATTATTTTTAATTTGCTTTGGGTTTTCATATTCTGACTTAAGAAAAAAAAATTGGCTTATAATCAAGTTAAGTTGATGTTTGTGATAAGCAAGTTTGGTAAATCCACCCTAGTTTTACTCTATTGCGCCCCTTATTTATGTACAAGCAAATATGTATAAGAGCTGTAGCCAACTTAGTGAATTGAAAAACATCATTGAATGGGTATGTACACCCCTGTGCATAATCCAATGCACTTGTTGTCTACCTGTAAGATTTACCATAAGATGATTTGATTCAAAAGCTTTGCATAGGGGAAGATGTAGTTTTCCCCAAAGCCTGTTTGTATCTATCTTCTTGTATTTATATCTTAATTCCTGGATAACATCCAAAAGGTTTGCCAAATTTGGCAGGGTTTCAACCTGACCAGGATGTAGTGTCTTACTTGAATATTTATTTAGGGCAATTTTGTTCTCTTAAAATCTTAAATTCAAATAGAATAAGAATCGTTAAAGGTTTTTACTTTATTCACAGTAGTGACAATAAATTAACATGTTCTGATATTCTGCATTATGTATAAGGGAAGTAAGAATTCGTCCCCATTTAAAATTTTCTGAGGTTTGAAAATAAACCCTTGATTTTACTTTGGCAATTACTTTTATTTGAAATAACTAAACATGAAAGATATTTGCTCTTTTTTATATGAATTTAACTAATTTGCGAAAATGGCAATTTAGGTCGTTCCCTAGAAAACTCTAATTTTACAAAAATTGTACACTTGTGAGCAATTGTGTTCTACTGAGAAAAAGATCTGTTATCATTCAATAATTCACTTTTTTTGGAAATACATATTCAGCAAAATCAATCAATTAATTGATTCTGTCAATCAAGTGATTAATGCTTCACCTAAAATTAATTTTACTTGGAAAAAGCTTTCATGTCATTCATTGATGGGCTCTGAATCAACAATCACAACAATAAATATAAACTTGTCATTCAATAACCAAGCATCATATGTCAATAAAATATATTCTACGCGGAAAATGAGATGCTACCTTTTGAAAATGCCACCTTAGCCATCATTAACGTTTTACATCTTGCAAAATAACGTTATCCACTATTTCTCATCATTTGTTCTGACATAGGCAGGATGGTTTTATGTTTGTTTATTGCGTTTTCTATTTCCCTTTCAACTTTTGTGATGCGTGTCACTGCAATAACTGTATTATTATATCATGCACATTCGATGATAAATATTTGCACTCTGTGTTTTCCCCAAGTCCTTCAAGAATCGCGGCACCATGATGCTTGAGACTTGCCAATGCTTGGAACATCTTCCATGATGCTTGGAACATCTTCCATGATGCTTGGGACATCTTTTCCACATCATGCTTTACAGTTGGTCCAGATGTTTACAACATCTTCCATGCATAAAGGTTATAGTCTTAAGCTTTGTTCAGAATCACAGAGTAAGTCAAGTATTGTGTAAGCAAGGCATAAATTAATCTGCGGCATAACGACCAGGGTGTTCTGATACAAGTGCAAGTCATAAGAATTTGTGTGGTCTCACCACAAAATGAGTTGCATCATAGGTGAGACCAAATTGAGATAATCACTAAAATAGGTCTGAAGTCAAAAATTTGGGAAATTTAGTTTTAATCAATTATGAGCACTATGATACTTATATTTCATTATAAAATACTTTTAAAATCATTGTTCATTGAGGAAAGTGTTTTTCATGCAGATTTTTTGAGTTGATAGTCTTTTGTTTATTTATTTTTAGATTATTTTATGGTTGATTTTCTCGCAACCATGTTTTGAGAAAACTTCAAATGCTCATATATTTGGATCTAATTATCCAATGAATGTCATTTAAAGTGTAGGTTATAGCATTATTATGCTTTATTAGAAGGTACCAATAACTCAATTTTGGATTTTGCTACTATGAGACTCATTTTTAGCGAGACCTCGCATTTTTAAAATTGCTTCCAGTGGCTTTTTCTATGACCAGTCATCCGTAATTGGCCAATGCAGATAGTGTGCACATTTTCATTGGTCAATGTGGGACACAATGTCAAAATCATTCAAGTGTTGAAGGCTTACTCCATTAGCTACACTAATCTGGGCCTTGCTGGAAGTTCAAGTTACTGTAAGCTCCAGACTACTGACTTAATCAAATCGCTGGTTAGACACAAATAATCGTACATCACACATGTTACACTCTGCTTCATTTTTTTTAGTCTGAATACCCTTAAATTGCTATTTGAGAAATTTAAATGCCTCCTAAATATTAAACATATCCCATATTAGCTCCGAGTAAGATTCATTTAGATGTTCAACATCATGATTGCCTGTGATGCTTGAAAGAACACTGATACTTTATTACTAAAAATCTAGGAATACTAATTATTTTACAGAAAAAAGGTTATGTTATAAAGGATATGGTTTTATTGAGGAAATTTATAAAATGGAAATAATTATGACTTTGCAAACTGATATAATCAAATAACACTGACAGTCTCTTGGAAATGCTAATTGTCAGTTTGTTTTAAAGTTTGTAGAATAAAGCACTGCTATATGGAATGATCAACCAGTAAAGTAAAATTACCTTAATGTTTCTTTTATTTTTTTTTGTTACATTGACATTTTAAATTTTTATTTTAAATTTTTTTTTTTGGAAAACGTTGATTTTGAAAACTGAAATGAAAACAATAGGTATTTTTTGTATTTGTTTAGAATTGTATTCTTGGCAAAGCCTATTCAGATTAATTGGTGGAAATGTACCCTGCCCTACCCCAACCTCAGCCACCACCCCACCCCACCATTTTTGTAATAAAAAGGGATTGGAAATCGCTATAAACTCCATTATTTGGACCGAAAGGAATAACGATGTTTTGTGCTTTTCAAACTGAAATTTGGATTACCTCCCCCACCCCTTTCAAAACTGTAATAATTGGCTGGATCCACACTGACAAAGTGATCTAAATTTATAAATTCATTTGATCTTTCAGAAACTCTATTCAAAGTTTTAAGACATTTATGGATAGTAGTTCCAATTCTAATATCCCGAGGGCTACAACCTATGCTCACGCTAGCCATTCGCCGAGTCGCCAATGGCTACTAGAATTCTCATTTGGCGCAAATAAAAATGCCC
>JAOTQE010083489.1:0-13049 GCA_025631205.1 Nesometra sesokonis
TATGGAACGCAATGGGTGCCTTTTAATCGTCTTTCACGAATTAAACCGAATCACCGTCTTGAACCAAGACTAAACAATGGCATTTATTTCAACAGTTAGAATGCATTACCGTATAGGCCTATTATAGTATTAAGGGGAGCATGTGACAAAAGAACAAGATTAGATCAAGTAGCATGCGATCTTTACCCAAGTAAGCATCGTTCGACAGACACACCAACCGACTGTCCACTAACAAATGAAATGACTGAAATAGACTACTAAGAAACTGTCCGCTAATTTTTAACCCAATTTGAGTAGGCCTATTAGAGCTTGAAAAAATGAATGGAATGATATTACAGTGTATTAGAGTACGAACCAGGTCGTTATTTTCTTCATTTTAGACTCTAAAGAAACTAATGGTTCAAAATGTGTTGTTTTTTTCTGTATAGGTCTCATTGAACCCTCGGGAAAAGGTTTTTTTTATTTTAAAGGTTTCTCTTGGAAGTACGGTAACCTAAAACGGTACTAAATTAAAGACCCATTCGCGAACCTAAAAAGGTTCTAAAGAAACACCCTCGGACCTAACTATCTTTTTAATATGAACTTTAAATGGTCTAATAAATGTTCCTTACAGATAATAAATAAATAATAGATTTGATCTGTATCTGTAGTGCAAATAATTATAATGACATTAATACTAATTATAATTGTCTTTATTATTACAATATGATCATTTGTATTTAATTGGGTTCTGCATTGAAAATATCATACATGAATATTGTAACGTCTCGTTTGATTAAAGTCTATTTTAAAATAATCTTTAATTTCTGATTAACTCGATAATATACCATAGTCGCTAAGAAAGGTCATTGCGCTTAAAGGTCACTCACCCACTCTTGATGCATGTCTGTGCTTCGAGATTTTAAGTCAATTAAATCGGAACATTATCAGTAATATTATTATAATATGCATTATGTAAATTGTATAGGCCTACAATGACTCTGCAAAACCTATATTTTCAATGAATGCAAAATAGGATGTTTAATAAAAACGCACCAATAGGTGAATGAATATTGGGTGGCCAAGCATAAGATTTTTACAAATTTCGATCGGTCGAGATTTAAAAAAATAAATGATAGGGTCCCTTTATTCTATTTTCTGCAATCAAACAAATTCAGCTCCAGTTGCAATAAGCCGTTTCACGGTTTCAACTGCGCATGTGCAGATTAAGGTCAAGTGATAAAACGACGCGCGGCAATTATTCTTTCAATAAGAGTCGCGCGTCGTTTTATTACTTGACCTTGGTAACGACATGCGCAGTTGAAACCGTGAAATGGCGTATTAGGCTTGCCCTTTAAAGCGGACACCGTTACCGCGGGCATGGCACTGCTTCGACGGTGTTCCAATTTACCGCTCTCCTGTTTTTTTTTACTTCGGCATTCGAAAATGATAAATACCATGATTCCTCATGCTTTCAAATATATTAGTATTATTTCAGGTCCTATAAGTTCAATTTTTAACAAACTAACCAAAACACACAATACAGTATTGGCCTATACAACAATAGGTAATAAATATTTACTATTTTGGAAATGGGCCTACACAACCATAAAATGAACACATCACATAAAATGATATTGTATACGCCAATGATGAATCGCTGGAGGTAATTTTGAACCATCATATCTGCCGCGCAGAGCCACTTGCCCGACGTCCATTTGGAAACTAAGTAATTTTCTTGGGCAATTATAACTGTGTAGGTCAAACTTGTGGCCCATTGGAGACATTGATCAGCAACTTGCCACTTCCAAGTAAAATTCGGCAACCAAATTTAAAAATAGGTTCATAATATTTTATTATTATGCAAACGTTGCAGTATTATGTGTTGATGAATATGTGATTATAGATCCATATAACTTATCATTTTGTTTTCTTCTTTTTTTATAGGAAAAAGCAGACGTTTATCTGTCGAATTTTTGCCGAAAACAAACCATCGATTTTGCAACCAATAAGGACGAAATGTGCAATGAAAACCGTGCAACTAAAATAGAATATAGTAAGCGTGATATTGTATCCAAGTTGAAACGACTTTAATCGTGCCCGGGAAATAAGTTTGAAATACGCTTTACTGGATATTTATTTTTATAAATGTGACGTCAGCGTCCGACAGTGCGCCAATTGTATACGCGTTAGCAGACTATCAGTAAACGAGTAGTTCACGATCAAGGGTTAAGCTACATTACTTATCCAATAAACGTAATCGATTCAATGCCGACACGATTTGTTGTCTTCAAGTGCCGAATAAAAGAAATGGATTTCGTCGAACTGCACGAAATAAACAAAACCCTTGATTCAACACGGGTGGTTTAGTTTACGGGGATAAACCTTGACATTTCTGCGTATAAATACTGCTGCATTGTAGTTGAACCTTAGTTTTAAAATTCTCCCCAAACATGAGTATCCTAGGAGGGGGAAAGTGTACCCCGTATATTGCGGTACTCTCAATATTTCTACAAGTGTTCTCGCTAGTAGATAGTGTTCAGAATATTAAAACACTTAATTCAAATTCGAAAGGATGTGAACTCGCTGGTGCAGTACCGTTTGAGAAGGTACATTGTAGAAGAGATAATGCCACCGATCTTGTCTGTGTTGATATAGGAAACGACGAAAATGATCTTAGATCGAGGCACACTCGTGGCTACAAACAGCAACGGGAGTCGACAGAGGATTTTAATATTATAAAGTATCACTATGATGAACCAAAGGACATTCAATATGTTTGTGATAATACGGACGACTACAAGATCAAGGGTGGTGTTGCTACCCGTAAACTTGCCGCCGTAGAGGAAGGGCTAAAAGCGCCAAACGTGGAATCGCCACATTGTGTTGTTAACGTATTTCTGCCAGAGGAAAGGAATGAAACCATGCCGGGAGATCTTGTAGATTTTGTATGCATGACGTATGGCGGACATCCTCTACCAAAGATAAAGCTATACCAGGGTGATAATGAACTTCCGGGAATAGATCAGACTTTTGATGACACTGTGCAATTCTACTATCGAACTAATGTCTTCGAAGAAGACAATGGATTACCATTTTCTTGTGTTATGGATACGCCTGCTCTGAAATCAAAACGCTCATGTATTGCCCATGGTCTGTTGATTCCTCCAACAGCGGCCGTTGTACCAACGCGTTACATGGGTCTTCTCGGAGATACAGTGACATTCAGGTGTAATGCACAAGGCATGCCGTCGATTGTCAGTTACACTTGGACAACAACACCGCCAAACGCGATGAGGAAGATGGGCAAACGGTTACAAATATCAGACGATAGGACGTCTGTCACGATAAGAAATCTTAAAAGACAAGATCATAAGGTTCGCTTCTATTGTACAGTTGCAACAATTAATGGACTAACAGCGGAATCACGCGGTAAGATATGGATAGACCTTCCTACCACGACGATGCCACCGACCACGACCGTACTGACGACGCGCAATCCGACAACCGAAAGGCAGAGTATTTCAAGTCTGGTTGATACTGCAGACATTGGTCCGCCCATTGAAATAACACAAACTCCTAGAGGAGAAACAGGACGGATCCCTAAGTTGCGTACTATGTTTCCACCTCCTCTTCTACCACATACGACGACTGATCCACCAGTAAACGCTACCGAAGTCGGAAGCATAATCCCGGAGGACGATGTAAGCATCACACAACGTATTATTGTCATAATTGTGCTCTGTCTTCTGTTCCTATTTATTCTTGTTTTCTTCATAATTTGGGTAACCTATCGCAAATTTCAATATACCAAGCCCAGAAGTAAATTGACGCTAGATCAAATCGTTATTGTAAAACCCAGATCACATCAAGACGTCCATACTGATCGTGATGACTACGCCGTACCGAATTTACCCACCGAATCTGACGATTCAGGCTTGTATAGTCCTCTACGTCCAAGCAATAGCGAAGACGGTCTTTTTGTCAGTGACGACTGTGATAACAACAATACAACCGTAGCAACAGACACTCCAATATACGCTACTCCTATGACTAAACGGAAAGATCCAGAAGGCAGCGAAACACCGAACGAAGACGATAATGTGGAGACACAACATGGCGGCGTTACCTACGCGACTTGTATGAAACAGATGTTCAAAAATAAGTTGTCAATCAAAGAGGCGTCATCGTTTGAAGAACTTTTTATAAATTTTGACACAAACACCCAACGTCGCTTGTTTTCGTCACAATCTCTAAGTAGCCTGCATTTCTCTGAAGATGCAGACGGTTACTTGACACCCTCAATTGCTGGTAGTCAATATAACATACCGCCCTCAAATAAAGCTCAAAAGTCTAAGATCGAAAGATCGAAATCATTTGCAGCACCAGCGTCTGAACCAATATACACTTCTCTTGACACGCTTCTTAATAAACCCGTTGCCGTGCAATTTACAAAGGCAGACTTTACTCATAGTCCTTCAAAGACCGCAACCAAAGTAGTGGAAACACCTCCACAGAAAGAACAACCAACAAATGAAGAACAAAAACCAGACCTACAGAAGGCCAAACCAACTAAATTACCAAGACCTAAAACTCTGCCGCCTAAAAAACCACCACCAAAAATCGCAAAGAAACCAGTAAATCGGAACAATTCATCCAGTGGGTCTGAAGCACATAACACTCGCACGAGAAAGACATCCCAGGAACAATCTTACCTCAACTTCACTCCGATGTTCAGTCCGGAGAAACCATCATACGTCCCGCGAAAACCAGCGTCATTCATCTCATAGTGTGCAGGCCTAACTTCTCTCCTTAAAAGACAATTCAACTGTAGGCCTTCGAAAGACTTATTGAATTAATAAAACTCAAAGAATGATATTTACTGCGATTATTATATCAAAATTTAAGAACAATTGTGCATGCGCTTGCTACAGATGTGTCGATCTGTAGTAACCATTTTAACCGGGAATGCAATTGACCAGATGTTCTGTAGTTTTAAGTTATAGGTAATCGGAAATTTCAAAATGTCAAAACACAAAACTTGAAATTGCTTTGTCTGCCCTCCCCTGTTTGAAAAGTTCAGGGTTAACGGGATTGGGGGGGGGGGGGTGGGGAGGGGGTGGGTCGGGTTATAAAGTTCTTCTTCATACGCGCGACGGAGGAGGGCAACGAAGTATTTTACATTTCATTTTACAGTAGAGTATTGAAATATTTTCCGATTTTTAGAAAACTTGTAATGTTTCTAAAAATTGAAACAGCTTTTGTAAAATATGAACAACAACTACCTAAGGCTGCAAATATTGCTGCAATGTCTTGCCGGTACATTATTTATGATT
The DNA here is from genome assembly GCA_025631205.1 of Nesometra sesokonis. Classification (NCBI taxonomy): domain Eukaryota; kingdom Metazoa; phylum Echinodermata; class Crinoidea; order Comatulida; family Antedonidae; genus Nesometra; species Nesometra sesokonis. The sequence goes on from JAOTQE010083489.1 coordinate 5,316, forward strand.
TTTATGTAGGCCTAGGCCTATTACTATTTTTAAAATTGTTGTTTTAAGACTAGTTTTAAGACTACTGCTATAATTTTTAGTCTTTCAAATTTCAATTTCCGAGATCGGACCTAACTACTTGCATTTTTGTCAATAATTTTTTAACGAATTGACAATGTTATTTGTAAGTTGTTACATAATTTTATCAACTTTTCTAAGGTCATTATTATCAGTGTAAATGTTCACTTTATTTTCACACAGACCTTTTGGAGGATTAAGTGTGGATACATTATGAATTAATGCAGTAGGACAATAGGCCAACTGTATACTAGATGGCTTAATATAGTTTATAGTAAATTGAAAAACTAAACATATGATAACCAAAAATATTAAACAGTTAAGTCTATATTGATAGTTGAGTATAGAATAGTTTATAATTTTGGATGACGTTAAACCTATCAAGTGTGCATTTTCTATGGTTCTTTATTTCTTCTATCAGGAGTTTTTATGAAATTCTCATAACTTAGAAAAGACAACATATTTTTTAATTGTAATATAATTATTGTTAATAGTTTGTATAAAAATGTACTATTGTTTTAATGAATGAATATAATGATTATAATATGTTTTGAGTATTTATCCTTGATTTTTATTTTTCACTCGCGAAAATTTTGATTTTTTTTCATGTTTAGAGATATGGTTGGGTTTTCATCCCAGAGAAAGATCTTTGAAGCAATACATTATAAGTCTACTGATTACGAGAATTATAACTTTCATGTTGACACCAAATTGTTATTCGTACAAAAATATATTCGCCCCGTAGTTTAAAAACAAGTAAACTACTTGTTGTTTAAATACAGAATCTTTATTTTAGGCTTATTAGATCGATAAGCTCATTTTAGCGTTTCTCCTCTGGGGATATACCTTTCCGTTTCTGGCTCTCCATAACGCGTGTTCGTCTTGTTTCACTTGTTCATAAGGGACTTGTTGAAGAAGCCGGATGGACGAAAGACCTTATAAAGCTTCCTGAGTGTAGACGGATAATAATTATGCTAAGATCACCCAAAGGATATTGCTTCTGGTCCGCGAACATACCATGCGACAATAAAACCATCGGCAAAACATATATGCTTTTTTGGAAAAATACATTTTAAAGAAGAATAGCGAAAGTTCGCAAATTAGTATGTGTGAAAATGTGATTTATGTTATCTGTCCTGTGAGATTTGACAATAGGATTTGTGTACCAAACTCATTAATCAATCCAACTTTAATGTTAATTCGTGATTGTGTCCGCAAAAAAAGAAGGAAAGAATAGGAAGATACGAAACAAAGAAACCAATTAGTGGTAAATCTCCAAGTTTCTGGCAGATCACCAAATTATTTAACGATGCACCATTTTTAAATAATAACGACTTAAATGATTTACATGTATCTTCGTGCAAACACAAAGAACATCATCACGATCTAACATTTTCTAACATGCATATAAAATCTAGCAGGCTCCACCTTCTATGCCTCTAAATCCCACATTTTCCAGATGATGCCTTGAAATCCTCCATTCTCCAGATGATTCCTTTAGGCCTACATTCTGCATCATTCAGATATGCCTTTAAATGCTCCATCCTCCAAATGATGCTTCTAAATCTTCCATCGTCCATGTCATGCCTCCACATTCTACATCACCAGATAATGTCTCTAATTCCTCCATCCACCGGATAAGGCCTCTAATTCCTCCATACTCCAGATGATTTATCTAAATCATTCTCCAGATGATGGATTTAAATCGTCCATTCTCCAGATGCCCTATTCGCTAGATAATGAATCTGAAGCCTCCATCCTGTAAATAATGCATCTAAATCTCCATCCTCCAGATGATGGCTCTAAAATCTTACATCCTCTAAATGATACATCTAAATCCTATATCTTCCAGATGATGCCTCTACATCCTCCATCTTCCAGATATTAACTCTAAATTCTCCATCCTCCAGATGGTGCTTCTAAGTCTTCCATCCTCCAAATGATGCCTCGAAATCCACCATCCTCCACATTATGTCTCTAAATCCTCAGTCTTCCAGATGATGCCTCTACATTATCCTCCAAATGATGCTTCTAAATCTTCCATTCTCTAGATGATGTCGTTAAATCCTCAGTCTTCCAGATGATGCCTCTAAATTATCCACCCTCCAAACGATGCCTGTAACCACCCATCTCCCAAATGGTCCCTCTAAATAATTAATCATCCAGATACTACTCTAAACCTTCTCTCCTTCAGATGATGCCCTTAAATCCTATATAAAATAAATCCTACATCTTCGAGATACCTCTGAATTTTCCATCCTCCAGATGATGCCTCTATCATCCATCCTCGAGATAATTCCTCTTAATCATCAATTCTCCAGATATTCCTCTAAATCCTCCATCCTCCAAATGCATTTAAATCCTTCAGATAATCCTTCTAAATCCACATTCTCCATATTATGTCTCTAACTCATCCATGCTACAGACGATGCCTCTAACTCGTCCAACCTCCAGATGCCTCTATTATCCATGCTCTAGACGATGCCTCTATATCCTCCATCCTGAAGAGAACGCCTCTACATTTTGCATCCCCCAAAAGAAGCCTCTACATCCTCCATCCTCCAGACGCTTCTCGATCCTTCAGACGATGCCTCTAAATTCACCATCCCCAGATGTTTCCTCTAAATCAATACTAATACAGATGATCATCTAAATCCTCTTTCCTCCAGAAGATGCCTCTAAATGCCTCTTTCATATGATGACTCTTAATCTCTTCGGCTTGCTCCTGCTCCTAATTCGAATTCCAATTCATTTGTTTTTCCAACTCTAACTACATTTAGACATCAATATTTCTATACGCTTTTTAATGGTACATTGAACAAGCTTAGTTTGTTTGGATGTGACGTAATATGATCTAGATCTTTGAAAATTCATATTAAAAATATTATTGTAATGTTTAGACCTAGGTCTTTATTAAAACACAAGTAATCGTTGTTACAACTTTAAGTCCGCTCCTTTGGTCGTTGAAAATGGATTGGCGAGTCAATAATCCCAGAAGTAAAACTAATAATAGAACTAAACATAAAAACTTCAAACGCCTTTTATATATCTAATTCTCAACGGACTTATTAACGCGAAACGTGTTTTGATGTTGAATGGGTTTTAGAGCTCCGGAAATCGGTTTTGTTTGAACTGAGGATAGTAGTTCTATTTTTCAAGGGCATGCTTTTTACAATAAAGAAATAATGACCTATCGTTCACGTGATGAAACAATAGTCGAATCCCCCTTCAAAATACAAGGGAAATATGTATTAATCGAAAGTTTAACTAGTACGCCATTTACTGAATACTTTTTGCATATTGACCACAGCCATGGATAGCGGGAGAGGGGGTCCATGGTGGTCTAAATCAATAAAAACAGTGGCAAATATGAATATTTTGGCTCTGGAACCAATATAGCACCAACTAGTAGGCAACAACGTTCCTTTTTTTGCTTGTAGAACTCTAACCGGGACCGTGGATGCATTCCCGGAGGTGGCGTATCTGGACAAAATTAACCCCCCCCCCCCATCCTAAAACGTTCCGATGCCTGTGACCAAAACTTAAAATTGTCCGACCGCGCTAACAATCGGTCGGTCGACAAAAGGATCGAGCTTTAAAATTAACAAATTCAAACAGATTTTAAAGTGAATAAATTTATAAGCAGTTTGATTAATTCATAATATAATGCATTTTTCATCATAGATTAGCGGCTTTTAAACAGTTTACAGAGTCGAATCTCATCGAGATACGAGACTTCTTATTCAAAAGACATTTATCAGGGGACCGACAACAATCAGAGGCGGATCCAAGATTCGCATAAAAAGGCTGAGTACGCACCATTCCGATCGAGGTGGGCGTGTTCCAATTTTCAATTTGACAAGCAAAAAAGTAAATATGCTTAGGCATATGCCATGTTTTGCGTGATTTTGGCCCTTATTTTAATTTTATAAGGGGTGGCTCACGCAATATAAGGGGCGCAAATTCAACTTTGCCGATCTTAGGGGAAGGGGAACGCACCGGATGCGCCCCGACCCGCCCATGACGATGACAACAATGACTGGCGACACCAGATGCACGTTTTATACGCGCCCAACTGACAGGGCAGACAGACCGACTGACTGAAAAACTCAGGGACCCAAACTGCAGGCCTATCTAATGATAGCCTGTCTCACAGGCCTTACGATCTGGTGTATTCAAGGCGCTATTGACATCCCATACTCACTTATTTTAGTTTAGCCGTCGTCGTAAACTAAAATACGTGAGTATGGGACGTCTACAGTGCCTTAAACAGATCTAGCAATAAAAGTGAATAAACCAGATCGTAAGGCCTGTGAGACGGGCTATCTGAAACTCGTTATACCTCCCTGCTAGAAAAAACAACGAACGTTGCTGTTAGCAAAATACGTAATGAGCACAAACATCACGGTCTCGGTTAAAAGTTATATCAATATTATGAAAAATACAGGGGAAATTTACAAACAAGTACTGTGTGATTCCCTTGTTTAACATAGACAATTGGGTAAACTTTCAAGATACTAACGTGCATTATGCGTAGACAGTTTACTGGTACGCTACAGTAGATTGGATGTTATTGCAAACAAGACATTAATGTAATCAAATTACACTGACCACGCTAGACATACAAATATCAGTCGGTTAAATGTGAAGAAATTAATTTTTAATTAATTTCTTCACATTTAACCGACTTTAAAAAGCATTTCAGGCACAGGTATAGTGCTTGACAATGCTTCATAAACACTATCTTTATAACTTCGGAATGTTAAAGGCAAGATGATTAAAGGGTGTAATCACACCTGACATGCAACGAAATTCGGAGGAATGACTACACTGAGGATCCCAGCGAACATTCCTTGCCATTCTTATTTACGAACCGTTAGCCGTTCGGAAACGAAATCTTATTTTATTTGATTTGAATCAACCTTAAGGTGATAAGGATCAGGATTATAGTGATGATGATGATGATGATAATGATGATGATGACGACGACGACGGTGGCGACGACGATGGGGATGGTGTTGATGATGATGATGATGACGGCGGCGACGACGACGGCGATGATGATGATGATGACGATGACGGTAGAGGCGACAACGACGACGACAAGGATGATGATGATGATGATGACGACGACGACAATTACAATGAGGATAATAATGGTGGTGGTGACGACGGTGACGATGATGAAGATGATGATGATGATGATGATGATGATGATGAAAACGACAACAAAACGATGAAGATGACGACGATGATAATGATGATGATGTCGACGACATTAATGTTAATGATGGTAGTAGGCCATAATAATGCTGATGTAATTAATTGTTGTAGATTATTATTGTCATCATCGTCAAGATCAGGCCTATAAGGGTAATCATGCAAAATAAACGCTTAGGATTTCTTAAAAAAACAAAAACAAACAAAAAAAAAAACATAAAAAAACAACAAAAAAATGCGTAAGAACCGAAAGAGACAATATAATTTACTTATGAGTCAAATCGTTGTAAAAGAATGATCGAGCTCTCACGTCAATATTATTAATTAATGACACCATGATGAGATGCCAATTGTAGATGATGTGCACATACTGCTCATCCTCGTCAGAAGATCAGCAACAAATGTTGCCAGAAGTTCTGCTGCGGAAAGGACTGTCAATCAATTCATTTATTTATAAGTTATTTATTTGAATATATTTTTATTTCAATCCGAACAACAGCTAATAATCGACATTAACGCTACAGAAATTGTTTGAGATCATAAAACTCCCCCTCATTCCGAAAGAAGGGGGATCCGTCTGCAGCTCACCCGAATACTAAATAACTCAAAATAAATTTGGGCTATAATACAACAATGACTCGGTAAATTATAAGATATAAGAAACGTTTTTTTTCTACCATATGGTACCAGGGATCCTTGGAGAATAGGGCAACACAGGTAAGAGTGAAGATGTTATGATTGCGTTTGTGGAGATGGGGTTACCACGGGATACGAGGAGGGCACCATGCAGTTGTAAAGAAGTTACAAAATTTAAAGCATAGTTTAAAACCGAACTTAAAAGCTCACAAGACTGTTATTAAAAATCTGCTTGTCAGTAACGGTACTAAACACTGTAGAGAAAGAATCTGTTTGCTGATAATAAAATCCAAGTAAAGATGCTAAACTAATCGAAACACAATACGTTCCAATCCATTTAAATTCACTCAAACCATCCTTCTGAATTAATTCGTTCGGACTTCACCATTTGAATTCGCTCAACCCAATCGTTTGTATTAAATCGTTCGGACTTTTGATTGACTCGATCGAAACGTAATACATCAAGAATATATAATAAAAGATATACAAAATCGGTTTAAACCTTCTGGATTCACTCAACCTATTTTAAAATTGATCGTTTAGACGTCATCCACGTGAACTCATCCAACCAAACAATTTTGTATTAAATCGTTTGGGCTTAAGCTAAAATGATACAATAAAATGTATATTTTGTTAAGTAGCACAACCAAACTAATCCCATCTTTTTATCAATGGATAAAATAGTATGGACGCTGGATTCCGTTTTAATTGCAGGTCAACAACTTTGCAAATCTATGTATAGACCTAGTCTACGAAACAGATTGTTTAAACGTTTTTGTACAGAAAGAATAGCACTGTAAGAAAAATACCTACCAGTTTAATCAGTGAGGATTAGACTTCTCATTGAGTCATAATGATCACACTCTTTACACACTTTCAACTAATAACACAAGCCTTCATTAATATAGAAATGTTAATGAATAGAAAATGGATGTTGAAATTGTACAACACTAGTGACTGTAATACAGCAATCACAATGAGGTGTAGCTAGCGCCTAAATTTGGCCTATTTTTTTAAAGATAAAATTCACAATAAAATCACTGAATAAAAGGTATATCAGAACAAAGATGTTCAATATATGCACTATCATGTAGTTGCTACGTGCATTAATGTTGGCTTATGAGCTACATTGTATCATGGCTCTACACATGATTTCTTGGCTACATGCATTTTGTTATGACTAAAAATCATGAATATAGTTTGGTGCATGCATCATCTAGTAGTCTAGCATCAAAGTGTTGCTACACACATCACATAGTTACTACACGCATCATTTTATTGCTACATGCATCATGCAGTTGCTACATGCAGGCCTAGTTGCTACATGCATTATGGAACTACATGTATTATGTAATGACCACATGCATCATGTAGTTGCTACACACAAAGATTCCACATGAATCGTGTAGTTACTACATGCATGTGGCTAAATGCATCATGTTGTGGCTACTCGAATATGTGGCAACATTCATTTGGTTTGTTGACACACATGTATATTGTTGCTACATGCATCATCTAGTAGCTACATGTATCATGTATTAGTTACATGTATAAAGTAATTGCTACATGCATCAAGGAATGCCTACACGCATCATGCTATTGCTATATGCATCGTGCAATTGCTACATGTTGTGGCTAAATACATCATGCTGTTGCTACATGTATCATGCAGTGGCTACACTAATCATGTAGTGACTATACACACATCATGTGGTGGGTTCACATATCATATAGTTGCTACATACACCATGTAGTGACTACATGCCTCATACAGTTGCTACATGCATCATGTAGTTGCTACATGCATCATGGAGTGGAGGC
>JAOTQE010083500.1:0-15458 GCA_025631205.1 Nesometra sesokonis
AACGGATCCGTCTGCAGATGAGGGCTTAGTCCTACTGGCTATTTGATTGATTTTTTCCGATCTTAGTCGGATTTTCTGTACTGTTACGTTTAACATATATATATATATATATATATATTTTTCCATGTACTATATTAGAATTTTCCCTGATATTAATAAACAGTAATTACATTATCAATAATACTCAATGTTTGTAAACTACTTAGTTCACTCAGTTCCTTTAAAGAAAAATACAGTATGTAGTCCAAGCACAAAGAGTTTTGATAATTTGGGTCGGTCAGATAGGAAAGTGTTTATTTCTAGTAGTTCCCGTTTACTGTATTTTTTGTAATGAGGATTTTTTCAGTCCAAATCTAATTTGGGGCTAACTTTATGCTTTCTTGCAATTGTCAGAATAATTAAATTTCGGCCAAAAAGTTGATAGAATATTGAAAGTTAAAAAAGCTGACTTCAATATTTTTGAATTGCATTCATTCAGGTGTTATGTGAATTGATAAAATATAATTACGTACAAAGAAAAATCATGTAAAACTGTTTTATGTGTTCGAAATTTAAGGAATATAAATTGATTAATTTTAATTAACAAGTATATGCACAACCGAACGAAAATTTGCGACCAGGAAGGAAACACTTTTAAGTTTTTTCTTTAACTAATTAAGTGTATTGCATGACTAACGGTAGGATCATCACTGTGTCAAGAGTTCAAGTTTTATAAGTTGTCACATTACTTCTAACCCTGGATATAATGTAGTGTTCACATTTGTCGCTCATCACTTAACGTTACATCATGACTGAATAGTTGAGGTCACAAGTTCTAAGGCTATTATAAAAAGTTGACTGAAAACAAATAAGGATACTGGCTAGTAATCTCTCATGAACAAAATGTTACTTACTACTTATTACTAAAAATAACTGTATTTGAAGAATGTCGGTATTTTTTTTATCAATGAATATATTAAAAAATATTTTTTTCAATAATTTTTCCACATTCATAGCATAGTTTAGTGGACTAAGTTAATTGAAATGTGCCTTTAATATTAAGGATTTTTTTGTTCATTTTTTCAGTGAAAAACATCTGTAATATTTCTTCAATAATTGTAGTCAAACTTGTCAAATTCGAATCTGAAGTGGCTTTAAAGATAGTTCAACTTGGGCGAAATTTGAATAACAGATCGTTAATTAATGAAAAACACATTACACATTACAAAAGTAATTTTTTATTTTTGAATTGTTCACCTTAAGTTGGTTTCAATGTACTTTCATTTTATTATCTAAGTGTTATACGAACTCAAGTGTACCTTATTTTAAATAAATAAAATAATAGATATTTACAGTATATAATATTGAATGACTTTGAGGAGATACTGAAAAAATATTGTACCACCTGTGGCAAAATATGGAACGAGTCAAAGACGAGTTCAATTCCTTGCCACAGGGAGTACAATATTTTTGGTATTCCTGAAAATAGGCATTCAATATTATAATATTTATCACATTGATTACTTCCAAGTTCAGATTTATCAGGGCCTAGCCTAGAGGCCTTCCACTTAGGCCTAGGGCTACATATTCAAAGTTAAAAATCAACCAGGAATTCAACGTCCTCTGGTAGACATTCACAAAAACCTTAACAATTCTTGTAGCTTTATGAATATTTTGTCTCTTTATTATAATTCTTCATAATCAACAGTAAAATTGTGCAAAATACTCTAAGTGCTTCACAATTATTACCCCCAGTCTTTGGAATAAACACCTATGGAATACAATTCATTCCATAATGTTGTAGCCGTAATCAGCACATATGGCATTTGCACCTCCCAGGTACCCACTTATACTCCTGGGTAGAGAGAGGCAACATGGATAAAGTGTCTTGCCTAGGAACACAAACAGCCGATCAGAGTGAGCCTCGGACCACCGACCTCGTGATTGGAAGTCCAAAACGCAAACCCTGCGCCAACTTATTCCAGTTATTTTTACTGACTATGTTATCTTGTAGGATGAGACTATTGTGCACTGTAGTTTACAAGAGATGGACAACTGCAACATGTCTTTTCCAGTTTTATTCCAGGATGTCACATACCAAGTAAGTACCAACTAAATGTCTAATAGTAATAATGTTATCATTAATTAGTAAAGGCTCACACAAAGCCACGACCTGAAGACCATGCCGATCAAACAAAAAAATCAAGAGTCATGATAAGGACGTGGAAGTAGTGTTAATATCATAGCAGTTTCCCAAGGCAATCTTGGACAGTCCTGAACAGTCATAACATAGTCCCGTAGGTTGTCTTCCAGTCTCAACTGTGGTGAACAGTTAAAACGATCTTTCAGATTGTCCATTAGATTTGATTTATTCGGTGTTATACAACACCAAGGATAAACCACGAAAATCTGAAGTGGACTTATTTCCAGTGAAGTCCTTCTGGTGGTGATTGGGCAGTACACCGAAAGACCCCTACTCATTTTCGAAGAGTGTACTTCATTTTTTAACATGCATCATGAACCATATTGTACACGGGACCAACGGCTTAACATCTCATCCGAAAGATGGTGTGCTAGCAACTAGTATTACGACCCTCCAACAGAAACACAAGGAGAGTGGCATGGTGTTGAATCCACCAGCTAAACAAACTAAGCAAATGCCACTCTCTAACCAAATTTAATCATAGTGTAGTCATGTTACAGTTGTATTGAAGTCGGAAAGATCATAAATTCGTCTTGTAAATCAGTGTGGTCATGGGAGTTTTTAATATGACTTCCCGATGACATCTTGATCTGATCCCGATCTTTCCCCAATTGTATGCGACCAAGTGTATTCACAGAAGTTGCCTCCTCTTCGCCTTCTTGATGAAGTCTTAAATGTGGTGGTCGGTGGTGAGATGACCTAAAAAAATACCCGATCGCATACCGAGTTCAAAACACGCCCAGATCCCCATGGTCCTCATGATGTTGTAGCTGATGGTTTAGCATACAGCACAGTAATTACCACCAGCTGAACCAACTGAGCTAAATGCCGCTCCTCTCCCACTATACTAACCCAATCATAATCGCATCATAATTGACATCAGGCACTCTCTTTCGAGCTCCGCTGGATTCACCCTGCTGTACACTGGGAGACAATTTCCTACTCTTTTCCAATGAGATTGTAAACTCGTCTTGTAGTCAGTGTGGTCATGGGAAAATTGGCCATAGGGTGGTGCAAGAGATTTTAATATGACTTCCCGATGACATCTGGAAGTCATATTAAAAGATCCCAATCTTTCCCAAATTATCTGATGTTTCACAGTAACAATAATAACAAAAGATAAATAATATTTAAAAAACAGAACAAAATTGCAGCAAAAGAATGCACTCAGAGTACACCAAGGATAACCCATGAAAATCTTGAGGACTTGTTTCCAATGGAGTACCTCTTGTGGTGATCGGGCTGTACAGGCGCGGATCCAAGGGGGGTGGGGGAAGGGCCCACCGGACCTGCCCCACTTTTGACTCGGCAAAATACTATTTTTTGCACACTTTGGACCTCTAAAAGTGCACCAGAGAGCATCTGTAGAGAAAAACATTCCCGGGCCCTAGGCGGGCCCTGGATCCACGTCTATTGCCATTAGTTTACTTTTAAAATCTCACACTTGTGTTTATCCAAATTGACATCTGGGCCCTCTATTTCAAGCTCCACTGGATCCACCCCTGTTGTACACTGGGAGACAATTCCCTACTCTTTTCCGATGAGTGCACTCCGTTCTTTAACATGCACACGAGCCACGTTGTACATGGGACGAACTTTTTAACGTCAGATCTGAAAGACTTTGCACAATTAACTTGTATTTTGACGGCCAAAACAGAGTAGCGTGGTGTTTAATCAAACCGGGGACCAACGAGTCTCCATGCGTACAGCACAGTGATTACCATCTGTTAAACCAACTAAGCTAAATGTGAGGTCTCATCACAAAATGAGTTGCATCGTAGGTGAGATCAGATTGAGATATTTACCAAAATAGGTCTGAAGTCAAATTTTTGAGAAAATTAGTTTTAATCAATTATGAGTATTATGGTACTTGCATTTCATTATAATATACTTTTTAGGTCAGTTTTCATGCAAGAAAGTGTATTTTATGCATATTTTCTGAAAATTATAGTCTTCTAATTATTTATTTTTCGATTGCTTTATTTGAGATTTTCTCAAAACTGTGTTTCCGTATATGGAAACTTCAAATGCTCATATCTTTGGATCTACTTATCCAATGAATATCATTTAAATTATAGATTACAGCTTATACTGTTCTATATTAGAAGGTACCAATAACTCAATTTTGGATTTTTCTACCATGAGACTCAATTTGTGGTGAGACCTCACAAGTACTACTCCTCTCCTCCCCCCCCCCATACTAACCCCATCATAATTTGATTTTCTGAATGCTAATTCCCAATTGTTACTAACAGTCAATTTACTTTTTCTTTAATTTTGCAGGTGTATGTACGGACACGGCCTTTTTACCGGGAGTTCCTGGAACGAATGTCAAAATTCTACGAGATCATTTTATTTACAGCTTCTAAGAAGGTTTACGCAAACAAGCTGTTGGATTTACTAGATCCTGAACACAAACTTGTCAGGTTAGTTGTCAATGTTAAATTCTTTATTCATTTCCAACAACTTGGCACTATTCTCTGCTTTTCAACCATACTCACTGGGTTGTTCTAAGTTAACACCCTCTTTGTTTTCCTTCTGACATCCTAAGATAAATTTTATTGTCCAATATAAAGCTAAATTTGCTTTGTCTTTGGCAACATTAAACATACACAATAAATATATAAAATAATATAAAACATGGTGAATAAAAGAAGTAAAATTACAAAAATTGATAAAGAAATGTGATTGAAATACGTAAAATTATAAAATGTGACAAAAAAAAAAACATAATAAAATACATTCCCAGACATTAGTTCCACAGTGTCATGGACAGACCACACTTACGACAAAATGATAAAATAATGTCAATGTTAAACCCAGTACTATCTAAGACTAGAAATTTAAAAATTCCATTATCTAAAATAAGTTTATAAAGATAGTTTTAAAAAAATGCTGTCGTACATTGACAATCAGAAACCATTCATGCAACATGTCCATCTTCTCGCTTTTACTTCATTACTAATTTTATTTCAGTTTTATTCTTGTTTTTTTAATTGATGAATTAACAAAACTATGAGTTAATGAATTGTAATCTCTTTCAGTTGTAAAGTAATGTACTGATGTCATGGTTAATATTATTTACTGGTATTTCTACAGGCACAGGTTATTTCGTGATCACTGTATTTGTGTTCAAGGGAATTACATCAAGGATCTGACCATCCTAGGCCGAGATCTTACAAAGACAGTTATCATAGATAACTCACCTCAGGCCTTTGGTTATCAGGTAAGATCAGTACAAGCCCCCATGCACTTGCAGGACCCAAAGTCATTGGATTTCCTAAAACCAAAAGTTCCCCTGATCAAAAAAAAAAAGTATAATGCATATTCCTAAGTATTGAATTTCAAAGAGAAATTTGTTACTTATAACGAGCTTTTGCGTTTACAACACGGACGTACTCTATGGCGAAATGCAATCAACTGTGACCACCATTGATATACGTCCATGGTTCTCAATATTCCCTATTTCTCAATGAATCACAAACAAAACATGTATCCTTGGTCTAAAACTCCATTTTGACAAAATAACAGCAAATAATAATAGATTATAATGCACATTATCAGTCAAATTTCGAAACTAATAAAAAAAATAAGAGAATTTGTTGTAATAAAGTATCTATGCCTAGGCCCTATCTCTGTATCTGACACACAGTTAAGCCTGTTTGTTTACGCTTTAAAACCTGTTTGTTTACGTTTTGCACAGAGAAAACAATAACTGAAAAGGTGTTTAGTGTCATATTTCGTAAAAACATTGACAAACCAACCTTCAAAATACCAGTTAGTGTCCAAATAAATGAAAAATACTAAAGATTTTTTTTGTATTGCTATTTTTTTTTTTTTTTTGAAAAATTGATATTTCCTGAAGCCCGAAAGATGGAAGATGATGCAAAGTTCCTGGAGATTACAGGCTAACCAGGAGACTTGTGAGCTCTGACTTTGCTAATTAAAAATGAAATACAATTAGTAGTAGATTTGTAGATTGGTGCTCATTTTTTTCTTCTGATTACAAACTCAATTCAAAAATGAATCCACTACCCACTTCTCATTATGCGACAGTTTATTTAGAACATCATGATTGTCATGTGAAGGGATTACCACCACTTTGATAGGACAGTGATGGTTTGCTATTGGCCATTCTCTGTCATGTGTATATCATGTTTAAATCATGTGTATATGTTTGTCTTGAGGGATTACCTAATAGAACAGTAATGATTTGCTATTGACAATCCCTGGCTATCTGCCCAAAGGAGTAAAGTAAAAATAACTCTGGTTTGTGTCATTTTGTTTGTAATTGTTTATCAATATTTCTTTTTTGCATATTTAGCTTGAGAATGGAATCCCAATTGAAAGCTGGTTCACAGATGAAGCAGATACAGAACTGTTAAAACTTATTCCTTTTTTGGAAGATCTTGTTGCAAAGGTAATTTTACAGTGTAAATCCAAATTTACTGTCATTTTCATGTAACCTCAATAGTATGCTTTACTAGTGCACAATCCAAATGAGGCATGACACGGCAAAACCACCAAGTTGTAGGAAACTTGAAATTTGAGTTATTGTTAAAACCATGTTACCCTTTTCGGAAGTTTTAAAATGAGAGGTCAATTATCAAAATCGAACATGTACAACTGAAGTTATTAAACAAAACATACACAATTTTTGTTTGTATTTGTTTATATTTCCTGTTGTTTATTGGCTTATTTCTCAATAACTTCCTGTGCGACAACTTGGTGGTTTTGCCACGACTAGCCTCAATTAATATTGGGAGGTAGCACAGAAAACAAACATGTATTTTATATGTGCAGTACTGTAGCCAGAGATGAAAAAATATTATGGTAAACCTAAATATTGGGCTTTCTGTAGTAACCAAAATAACCATGGAAAACCACAATACTTGAGGGAAGTCGTTTACTTAGGTTTACTGAGGTGATGTAATGGATGCAGGAATTGTGAATTTCAGATGAGGCAAGTATCTCAAATGGCACATGCTCTCTACGGCCCTGATGTGTCTTCGCTTCAGCTCTATCTTGGATGGATTTAGAGAGGGGGACGCATCCGGTGCATGTCCCCTCTAATATTGTCAAAAGTACATGTCCACCCTCTCTTATATTATGTGCACCGCCCTCTAAAATGTTCCCTCAATAATAGATTACATGCAAACTGCATACAACTAGAAATTAAGAAAAATTTCCGCGAAGAATGTTTTTTGTTCTTTTTAAATTTGAAACACTGGACACGCCCACCTGGCTGGGAATTTTTCACCCCTCTTTCACATGATCCTTGATCCACTCCTGTGTATAGAGTAGGCCTCCTTTATCACATGCGCATTCAAATTTCCCGCTTTTGTAAACAACGTTCTGCACTGCCTATAGAATTGCATGATGATGAACCAATTACCGTAGGTGCAAAATAGTTCAATAAAAAAAAGAAGCAACAAGTACAGTACAACAAATAAGTAACAGGTCTGCGTACAACAATCTCATTGTGACAGGACATTACATGCAAAATTCACCTAATACATACCCTGGCAATAATTTAAAAAATATAATAATTATCTCTAATTGAGGCATGGCACGTCAAAACCACCAAATTGTAGGAAAATTCAAAATTGAGTTATTGTTAAAACCATATTACACATTTCAAGACCTTTAAATGAGGTGTCAGTTATCAAAATTGGACATTTATAACTGAAGTTATTGGACAAAATATACACAGATTTTCTTTGTATTTGTTTATATTTCGTGTTGCTTTTTTGCTTATTTCTCGGTAACTTCCTGTAAGACAACTTGGTGGTTTTGCCATGACTAGCCTCACTTGGAGAATGGTGTTTCAAAAAAATCATATTTTCATTGGAGAAGTGCTAATTGGGTTATTTATGTAAATCTTTGATGTACAGTCTAAAAAAAAAACATTATTTGTCATTTATGGTCTTGCAGATTTTCTAATTTTTATTTTGTATAATTATGATATAGTTTATAGCTCATAGTCATTTATTTCACAATACAGATTGTAAATTTTTGTGGTGTTGAACAGAAAACCTTAAAACCTACACCCTAGTGCAGTTTTACAGACAACAAGCATACAGGACGAGGGTTCAATACAGACAATAACAAGTGACGACAAAAATTGTACATAATGTTCTAATAAGAAAAAAAAAACCATTACTAATGCCACATAGTAGGCCTAATGCGTGTTAAGTGAAGTGATTAATTTCAATAAAATATTATAAAATAAAAAATGCCACTGTTTACAGTGTAATGCTTATTTCAAGAAACCTACTACAGTACATGCCATCATGTTTTGATCCAACATTTCAACATTAGTTATGTTATCATCAAGAATGATAGCCTTGTAATTTTTATTTTTGTATGATACAATTTATTTTGATGACTTAAATGTTTTAAAGTATTTTTTTTTTTACAGAAGGGTGATGTTCGACCATTAGTACGGGATCGTTATCGGTTACATGAACTCCTCCCACCTGATTAATACCAGCCAATGGAATTGTATCATGATAGTCACATGATCAATCAGAAGAGGATGCATGGTCCGCTGTTTGTGGGATATACATTAAGAATCTTTCGTGTTGTAGAGTTTCAAAATCTCTCCAATTACTCTTCGTATATTTTTGATGCAAACTGGTTATGTAAGATATGTACTATAAATCGTAGTTTATATAGTAACCACTGAAACATATTGGCGCACACTATGTGTGCTCGTATTACGCATAGATTAATTGTAAACACTAGATTGATGACTTCTATGACAAAACAATATTACCATAACATTTTTAAATATGCGGTTTTACTCAATTACACTTATAAGAATCAATCTAGTGTTTTCATAATATATCTATGGTTTTTTAACCTTTGCACTTTTTAGAGACTGGGGATGATTGTAGCATGTTCTACAGACAAAGGGATGGTGATGTTACCCCAGTAGTTATTCCAAAGTTAAAGGGGATTCTCTGGGTTTTTACTACAGACATTTTTTATAAGACAAAGATTTTAGTATGACAGAATTTGATGAATTTTAGCATAGCGTTAATTGGTTTGTACAGTAATGAAAAGTGTCCTCAACATCCATAAATTTATCAATGGATTTAAGTTTTTCTCAATAATTTTGACTAGATATTTAATGGTGGTTTACAAAAAGACAATAAATTTGAGCTGTGTGTTACGATGATTGGTATGTAACCCTCAGGCCTCACCTTGTTCGAAGAAATTAAGATATATAAGAAAGTATCTATATTTTTAACATTTAGGAATTATAAGGTTTGATAGATAATTTGTACTGTTGTAAATAAGTACATGAATGACTGTGTGTGTGAAAAATGTCCATAATTTGTTTACTCCCCACTGCTAAGTTAATTATTATTCTTAGCTTATAGCTCGGCTGATCATAGTTTCTGCAATTTTCTATGAATGCACAATATTCTTTTATTTTAGTATTTTGAGCTGTAATCATGGGCTGTAATAATATGTACCGTTTTTTGCCTTTCCATATCATTGATTGTTACTCAGTTGTGTAGTTTTCATTATCTTCAGTATATGGTGTATATAGTGAGGAGAGTTTCGATATACTGCAGATAAATTTGTTTTGAAGAACCTGATTGGTCAATAAAAATAAAGCCACACCTCTATCATTACGCAATTCACCACAGTCACCTATGTCTTCAGTTGTATATAAGAGAAGCCGGTTGTGAACTGATCTGCGAACAATCCAGCCCTGGGGTAGATAATAATGTCAGGAGTATTAGTTAATCCTTGTCAAGAGAAATCTGAAAATTCTATGATTATAGGGCCAAGCCTAACTTTAAGAATTGGATGCCTTATTTTCCAGGGCCTTGTCCAAGGCTAACTCCCCACTATCAAAACCATGTATGCCTAGCTTAGACACCAGAACCTAAGACCCAACCTAATTTTACATTTGAGTAATTGGATAATCATATTGTATGCCTATTTTGAAGGTACATAGTATGAAAAAATATTGTATTCGGTGTATTCTGTATCATCAAAGGTATACAATATGTAATTGTTACATCAAATGTTATCATTAGAGGTATTCTACACTTGAAATTCACATTCACAGATTATTAAGTAAAATTTTGTAAAGATCAAAAATTTAAGAAGATTCGAATTAACCAAATTAATTTATTACACTATCAGTGTTATAATTATGTAAGATTACTCTTGACTGTTGTAAATACAATTTTGCCATTGATATTATACTATAAACTGTTGTAACTGTTAAAAAAATCTTAAATTTCAAGTAATCTTCAAAAAACCCTTCCATGGTTTCAGCTGTACATGCACATGACCAGTTCAAAGCATACAAACTTTCAGCCAACCGCGTGTTAGGTTTTGCATCTTTTATGCTTTTAACTATCTTAAAGCCCGTTTTCATGTTGATTGTTAATCTCCAAATGCTGTTTTGCTTCGATCATTAATCCTAAAAATGTTGAATTTCTCAACAATCGACAGAAAAAGAGATTGTTTTTTATGTTAATCCTAACATCAAAAAAGTTAACAATTCGAATCATTGAAGTTGAAATCAGTTACCCATTTGATTCATTAAAGTTGAAATGAGTTCAACAGCAACATTGCAAGCTACAAAATTTACAGGTTTTGGACCTCGAAATAAATCACTTTTTAAAATATTTTACATTTTTGGTTGTAACTTGCTTCAGAACATAAAATATACAATTATCTAAAATTTTTCTTTCTGGCAATTTTAATTTGTTTTGCACAGCATGGTATATAGCGGAAATTTAGCAGTCCAACATGATATGAATTTGAATAATTAATTTTTTAACTTTTTATGAAGACGCAAAAGGTGGAATAACAATTGACAGGAAAACCAGCGTTACCTTCAAAATGCACATGCACATTTGAAACTGTGAAGGGGCTAATTTTTTTTTTCCATTCTCTTTAACAAATGTTTTAGATGGATGTGATTTGCCAATATTTTATGATGTACATTTGATGAATGAATCTTTAAATTATATTTTTTGTGACAAGTTAATCTTTAAATTGAATCAATAACAACAATATTTAAGATGCTATATTGTAGTAAAATTAATAGATAATGTTTATAAATGGTGAATCAAAACTGTAGTGTACAAAAGATTAAGTTACTTTTTCTTTCCATTTTCATTTCAGAAAATTTTAAATGTATACAGTAACCTCCCAAAATGAGTGCACTGTACACTGTACAAATTGTAATTTTAGGAACAACTATTTTTTCTTCATTTTTTTAAAATCCTAGATTTAAGAGAGAAAGCTTTTAAAAAATAAAAGAAAGGTTAGGAATAAGTTGATGCAATAAGTGGCAAGTGATGTCCAAGTAATAAGCGAAATATTGACCAAATTGTAACATACAATACCTCAGACTAAAGACCCATTCTCACAGGCCAGTGAATCAGTGAAAGTAAAGAAAGGTCACTAGAATTAGAATTTATATTTAGAATTACTGCCCTTTATTTATTTTTGCTATTTACATTATGGTTCTGATTGTGGGTGGGTTTGAATAAAGTTTTTGTTGTTGGACGACAGGGTCATTCAATAAGGATTTGTGCAAAGTAGAACCCTGAATGTTTTACATTAACCCATCTATTTTAAATTTCATTAAACAAAGACAATTTTACTTTTTTTAAAAATTACATTTGAGGTCTAGTTAGGATATATTATTTAACAGTTTAACATAATTGATCTTTATAAGAAAGTATAGTTCCTATACCAAGAAAACAGCTACAATAGGCAGTCGTATTTTATGTTCTGACATTGGTTGGTTCCTGATGATGTTATAACCGATGTCGAAATGTTGCATGTCACCTTTCTTGGAGCAGGGCTCACAACCCAAGACAATCAAAAAGTTACATAGGGCAACCAAAGATGATAAGGTGTCCCAACTGGCAACCAGGTATTGGCTCATGGTAACTGATCACCAAGACACCATAGCTCCAGCAAAAAATCAAGATTATCAAATTTATTTGACAAAAAAAAAACTTTGATGATACCCATATATGGTACTATATATGGTCATGGTGTGACATCATCATGACCATATATAGGCATATCAATTTTTTTTGTCAAAGAAAATTTGATAGTCTGGATTGAGTTTAGGGACTTTAAAAATTCCTAGTGAACAAGATAAAAGTTTTTAAATTGGGGCAACTAAAAAAAAAAAACAATGAGGGTAACCAATTTTAAACTTTGGTTGCCCAAAGGACAACCACATACCTTAAATTTCTGAGGCACGTTGAGTATGCATTATACTATCTTATTTGATCAAGGTTAAAGGCCTGTAAAGGAATAAAAAGTAGTTTCTATAGAAAATAAAAACAAATTGGAAAGGTTTTCCTACAAGAATGATTCAATCAAGATGTAACTAGTATATTATGACAAATATATATATTTACAAAAATGCATTGAATTGACATCATGATCATTAAAAATGTTAAATTCATTATTTCCATAAATCGTATTCCTTTTAATTTCTATAGAACTTCTTTGCCTTTAGCCTAAACTATTAAATGACATATCAACTTTCAGTTACAGGATCATGTTTTATAAAGTTAAAACTAAAAAATAAAGGTTTATAAATTAAAAATAGGCAAGCATTTTTTTGCTGTGCTTAATGCATTACAGAATCCATTTTAATTTTTCCATTTTAAAAATTATTTTTAACAATGAAGCCCTTAAATTGGCTAATTTTTAAAGA
The DNA here is from genome assembly GCA_025631205.1 of Nesometra sesokonis. Taxonomy (NCBI): domain Eukaryota; kingdom Metazoa; phylum Echinodermata; class Crinoidea; order Comatulida; family Antedonidae; genus Nesometra; species Nesometra sesokonis. The sequence continues at coordinate 12,903 of JAOTQE010083500.1, forward strand.
TGTTCTTGGGGAAAGTTAAGAATAAGTCTAGATTGTTGGAAGTGTTTTTTGTAGCCTGTTAAATATTCATAATTTTTTTTATAGCATGTTAACATTATGTTTGATTAAATTAAGAATGTAAATATACATAGATTGAACACAATACTGTACTCTATCCTCTTGGCATTTTTAAAAACATTCATACTAACTGTTTTCTTAAAAACCAGCACTTTTAATTGGCAACCCTATCAATTTCTTTAATTTTTTGTTACTTTTCTAAGTTTTTCATTCCAATATTTGTGTTTATTGTAAATATGATTGATATATATCAAAAAATATTATTTAGCATTTTTATGTTTTCAGTAATTTTAATTTTTACTTTTTCTATTGTAAATTGGCTTATTTAGTTTTACCTTAAATTGCTGCTAAAATTGTATTTCTATATGTTCCTTTGGAACATGTGGAGATACTGGTCAATCCAGCTGGTTTACTTGACTTTCTTTTGCCAAATTCATTACTATTGTACTTGTATTTTAATTAATAATCACAGAATGATTGTAACTTTAAATAGAATAAATACTGATCTATTGACGTGGTTATTGTTGACTTTTTGTTGCCATTTTATTCAGGGGTGAATCGGGGGTTCCATTTTGTGGGCCAGTGCCAAAACGGCTCAAATTCTGGCGGCTGAAATCACCTACTTAATACATATCACTCATAATAAATTAAACCAGAGAATGATTCCTAGAAATATTTGTTCTTTATTGTGAATATCAGTGATAAATTGAAAAATAAATTTATACACGTTTTAGCCCTAACCAAAGTGTTCAAGAATACATGCCATAAAGTTAATTGTCTTAAATGCACTTTACTTTTTAGCTCCTTCAAGGCATGTTTATAACAATGATGAAAACGATCAACTGAAAATTGATAAAAAGTAAATATAGTAATTATAAGAAACGACAAATATATTTTACAAAATATGATAAAATGACGTCACTGTCGATAAAAAACTTTATTAATATCGTTTTTATTATGTCAATTGATTCGTTAACATGTTTTCATCGTATACACAATCAAAGTTCACCCTTATTCTAGTATAAATCTCAGATTTTGTGTAATTTCTATAAAAAAAAACCAACTTATTTTTATCCATTTATCGTTGATCGTTATTGTCGTAGTATAAATAGGCCTTAAGCAACATTTAATGATTGTGTCCATAAAGACAACAATTTGAAAATTCTTTAACACGTTCACTGCCAGCACGTATACCAGACCAAAATAGAAGGGCTATAACATTTTAATCACCGTGGTAACTAAATAGGCTAATATTTACCCCAAACAATAGAGGGAGCAATTAGTATTGTTTACAACTGGTTACCATGTAAGGCTATCAGTTCTCAATTTTCTAACCAAACTGTAGGTGGCAATATGCATTGTAATCTAAGCAGTAAACTCGAGAATTCTAAGGTGAACTCGCATCTGTGGTACACAGCGCACGTGCAGAGTTGGATGTTATATCACACCCCTGGCAGACAACGTGTTAATTGTAATATTTTATCAGTTTTGCTATAATAACTCTTTGATTTCTCGCATCATGTTTGCTATGATATTTGATGGAAATGAATTTATGTGAATATTTTCAGTGCATAATTTTTAAGCGCACTTAAGTGACAGTGTTCAATCTTATATGAAATAAAATATGTAGCCATTCTGGGAAAACAATTTTATGTCTTCATTGTATTTTTTGTTTTTAATCTTTTACTCAGAAAAACGAGTACCTGTACTGTTAAACTGATTCTCAGGGTTGGGAAAATTGTCCACTTTTGGGAGGGTAACCACAGAAAAAAAATTTGTTTGAATTTTCTTTTTTAACTCGCTTCTGTTGTCAGCCAATAGCTGAGTGGGTAAACCTTCAGGACTATACATTGTTTTCAATCAAGCACCCTCTAGAGGTTCTGTTATTTTATTTTAAAACTCAATTCTGTTGTTAAGCAAAAGTTGGCCAGATGCGTAGAAAAATTGCATTGTAAATGCAATTAAATTTCAGTGTTGAGTCAATTTCAATTCTAGACTATACAAAAAATAATGTTTTAACAGCGCCCTCTAATTTTTCTGACCATCCCCAAAAACGATCAGTTTTCTTCTTAATCTGATGGGTGGTAATAGAACTCCATGTAGCTGGATAATACACAATTTATGGTCATAGCATTACTGGTTTAAAATTTGGCTCATTTTTATTAAAAACCTCAGCTTATTTGCCTTATGGTAAGCACTCAATAAATGGCACCATGTCATCATTTAGATACTGCAATCAATGTCGAATCCAGAAATTTATAAAGGAGGAGGGGGGGGGGGGAGGATGAGGCGTCCGTACCCCCTGAGAATGCTACTGGTAGTAACACTAATAATTATAAAATTTGTATGCATGTAGCATAGGTATCCCAGGGGCAAATCCATGATCCACCGAAAGGGGGGGGCCAACTTTCATGTCAACGTAGATTCGGGTGGGCGTGGTTGCCAGTTTTATTTAAAATTGTGCTGAAAAATGTATTTTTTGGTTTCAAAAGAGGGAGG
>JAOTQE010083511.1:0-11081 GCA_025631205.1 Nesometra sesokonis
CGGCTGGGTGTCCTGTGAGCTCTCTCAATTTCAATTTCGTCACCATCTTCAAGTTTCATATGATCGTTAAATATATACTTCGCTAAATGTTCACATGAATTACCATTTTGTTTGCTTATTTCTTGTTCAAAACCTTCCGGCACATTATGGATAACTATATTGTTACGCCTCGATCTATTTTCCAGGTGGGCGTGTTTTTTCAGTTTTTATTTTGAAAAGTAAAAACCTCTAATATGTGAAGGGTAGGGAGCAACTACCGTGCGTTATGGGGACAATAAGGGCGCCCGGCGTGTGCGCCCCCTAAGTCCAGCCTACAATTTTACATGCTGAAAGTCACATTCGAGAACTTCTATCAAAATTTCCCACTGTCCAGGTCATCCTATCTTGATTTTGTGATACCACGCAGCGCAATAGACTGAGAATCAGTGGCGGTGGTGGCTACAGCCCCCTCCCCGTCCAGGGACACCCCCCCCCCGTTGGGGCTTTGTAGGGTAATGTTAAGGGACAGACGGAGCCCCAGCATCAAAACGGGCTAACAAGCACGCAAAACACGTCAAATAAGGTTTTATTTTGTTTTTTTTTTCTCGTCAGATTGAAAACCGGAGACGCGACACGCCCACCTCAAAATTTAACTTGCCCAACTCATCGGAAAGAAAGAGATGCGGCGTTTGAAAGTTCAATCCAAACATTTAGCAATAATAACTTTTGGAGATAGTACTCCGTAGGACATTTAATTAGCTTTTCGAAGTGTCACCATTTAATGCGCGATATCATTGAATGAAAAAAAAAAAACACTCCGAAAAGAGTTTCGACATTTTTTAAAGTCGAACATAGACTTATGTTTAGAAATGACACTCTATAAAATGTGTTTAATTAAATTTCGATCCCTATTAACTATTCGCTTGAAGTTAGTTTTTGATAGTTCACCACTTTTAATGTGGCACTTCACAAGCCAATAACCAGGTTTGTGTGAAGGAGTCTGTTATTAGGTTGGAGCTGATCCAGACATGGTGGGGATTGAGGTTGTAGGCATATGAACATTTTTAAATATATATATATTTTTTACAATTTAAAACAGTTTAGATATGATCTATACTGTAGTTCTTTAACATAAGTTAGATATGATCATTTGAAGAAAAGCCGTTTCAAAATAAAGTCATTAGGCCTATTATTAGTATTATTGGTCAGAGAGATTTTTTTAAACATGTTCATTAAAGTTATTTCCGGAAGTGTTTTAATTTATAAAGTAACTATCTAGTAACCATTTGTATAGGACAAGACAATTATCTGTATTATATTATTCGTCCCCCTTTGTGTTAGACCTACATACCTAGCATGCCTTTCGCATCAATTATGATTCATATTGAATTACCATGTCATTATTCAAAAGTGTAGGGTCCACAGTGTCGTGGGTTTACTACTCGAGAGAAATAAAATTAGTACATAAATATGAAGATTGGACGTACGAGCACCCCCACTTTTTTTTTTTTAGAGGAAATGCGTACTGCTCACACCTAGGCCTCAGAGGAAAATAACCCCTAAGTAATACTCTACCATAAAAACGGTGAATAGGGTCAATAAGGGTTTCTTGCTTGTCAAAATTCATTCGGAGTTCAGCACTCCTCCCCTTCCCCAATTCATGTATTACGTCACTGGACCTATATTTTACAGCCACTGTTCGGTTCCCGTCCTCAGATTGTACTGCGGCAGTGTCTCTAGGAAATATTTCAGCGCACTGCGGCAGTGTGCACCACAGGTTTGTTTGTTGGTGGTGGTTCGCTCGTCGATTGTGTACTACCCGTGTATTTTACAACGATCGGAAGTGTACAACTGGTGCAATGTGTTTCATTTATTTTAGTATATAACTATAATGAATGTCTTGTGAAGCAGCAAATAATGACTAAGATGCAAATAGATCTACTGGGCATCAAACGTTAAATTATGGTAAGAAACATATAAGTCTAGGCTTACTTGGTAGGCCCAGGCCATTTCTCTCCTTCCTACCATTATCAGCAGTTGAAAGTGTCGTTAGGCCTACTTCTACCACTTATGGGACGGCCGATATTGTTTATGATGAACTTTTACAGGGCCTAGGCCCTAGGCTAGCCTAGGCCTAGCTACCAAGAGGTGGCAAACACCATAAATTAGATTTTGTTTTTATTAATATTTAGTATTATTCAATTCAATCTTTTAGTTCGGGAAAAGGGACATTTCCATAGTAATTAATCCAAATATTTAATAAGGATAACAAACAAAAAAAATTAAAATAAATAAAAATAAAAAAAAAACAATTGTTTTTTTTTGCCTAGCCTAGGCCGGTAATTCCCTAGGCATAGGCCCTATGCCTATCTGTCCCAGAAAATTGTTTCATTTTTCGAACAGTTTAGAGTTTCTTAGAATTTTACTACAGTATAAATGCATTGGAATTGGCAGATAATCTGCACATGAAAACATGTTGTCTTCTTAAAATTCATAAAAGATTAGGCCCTACGCCTAGGCCTAAATCATATTTTCTAAAAACATGAAACATCATCTTTTGCTGAAGTAAATAATTATGTTGTTAGCCGTAATTAGTAATCTATAAAACATGCTGAAATTATTTTTATTTTTTTGTGTAGGCCTAGGCCTAACCCCAATAGGCCTTCTTTAACTGTTTTTTCTTTATTGATGTTCGGCCATGGGAGTTTATTTATAATACAAAATGGCTACCTCTGTTTTCCTTTCGTAGTTTTTAACCCAGTTATTGATTAAATAAAGTTATTCCAAAAATGACATGATCTAAAACATCCTTTTGAAAAGTTGACCATAAAATTAAAATCTTTTATCTTGCAGATGCTGTATTTCATCATTATAAACCTTTTAAATATTTTAATTGCGCTATTTTCCAAATTGTTCCAAGTTTTAAATTGTAACAATAAATGCTAAATAATTAATTTGAATTGTGTTTTTCAGGCACAAAATAGTTGGATTGAAACATCATTTTTCAAGAAAGAATGCAAACTGTTTTCTCCAACTGGCAGAGACTCTTATAGGTGTGTATGAACATTTTGAAGTCCTGCCCAAACACTCCTGCGTCACTGAGGATGTTTCTGTCCTACTTGTCATTTATAAAATATGCAGCACCATCCTTGTATCCACTACAGTAGATAAATTGATCACAATTTAGTGTTTATTCTCAAACTTTGGAAAGTGAACGGAATTGTAAAATGTAGTTTTAGCATTTTATCTTTAATTTTTGGATCAACAAGGAGTAGTTACCTTTCCAGTTTACAGACTACTGTAGATCCATTTACTTTTGCAGTCTTAAATGTTTGCGCTTTTATGATTTTAAACATTTTGTGACTTTTATTTTCGTGATAGCACATTTTTACCTGGTAGTACTTAATCCCTGTTATTTGTTCAGAAACTTATTTTTAGTTGAGGACAATAATAAACAATGTTTAATAGGCTTTTGATCTACCTATCTCACAAGGTTATATTTACCTGCCTAAGGCTTAGGCTAGCATCACTGACTGCTAGCCGTTCTTTCTTCACCTATTCAGATTCTGGTTCCTAAGCTTTAGCCATTTTCGCTTGACAAATTCCATAATTTTGTTCACCCATAGCCATGTAGAATTACAGCCCTCCATTAGACTACAATGGTTTATTGATCATTTGAGGCATGTCATGTCAAAACCACCAAGTTATCGCAAAATTTAAAAATGAAGTTAGTCTTGAATTCATATTACACTTGTAAGGTTTAAAATGTGAGGTCAATTTATCAAAATTGAACATTTAGAACCAAAGTTATCGAACAAAATAGACAAAATTTTGTTTTTATTTGTTTTTATTTCTTGTTGATTATTTGCTTATTTCTCAATAACTCCCTGTGTGACAACTGGGTGGTTTTGCCATGCTTTGCCTCACTTACGGAAAATGCTGTTTCAAAAAAACTGGATTCTCATTCTTGTTTTTTGGTAATTTATCTTGCAAATGTTTTTTTTGTGATATCTGATATGCCTTCAAAACACGATTTTTTAACTGACAAATAAGGTGATTTTGAAATCCAAACTATTATAATACAGTAGTTAGATTTACCACATTTCTAGCTTGAAATAATGCCAAAATTATTATTTTCACAAAATAAACCTAATTTTAAGTGATCTTGCCAGCGTGACCAGGCCCCAGACGAGGACTCTATCAGACCTTCTTGCATGACCTTGATAGTAGTTCTTACACTGGATAAATTTCTTTATTTTTCGTTGAGATTTTCAAGGTTCTTAATTTTCGCAAAAATTAATGCCGCTTGAAAATAAAGGGATCTAGAGTACCTCAAGAAGCCTGTTACCACAATATAAATGTTTACAATTTTACAAAGTAACAGCTTTTTACATTTTATATAAAAGTATACATTATTTACAGATGTGGTTGTGGTCGTTCACAAGCTTTGCACCGAATGAGCAAACAACATAAAACTAAAAATGCATGGTCACCCAAGTTAAACACAGTTGAATTACCAACCGATGCTTATGGACAAATTGAGTTTCAAGGTGGTGGCCATGGCAACAAAGCACAGGTTTGTTAAAACATTATTACCATTTTATTTCAAGTTAATTCAATGATTTCTGAGCAGTATGTACTTGATAATGTTTCAATTGTTAATTTACTGTGCATACCATTCAAACCAGGAAGTAATTTCCTCTAATGGTTAAAAAAGTTGAAGAAACATATATAAGTTTTAAACATTTTGACTACCTTTGAAACCACAGTCTTACTATGTCTGTGGTGAAAATTTAAACATCCTCATACTGAGGCTTATAGGCATCTGGGTAAAAAAACAGCTTTCCTTCATTTTATCTGGCAGTCCTAAGATGCCCTTAACTTTCATTCATTTACGTTGTTCTGTACTTCTACTTTATTAGTTTTTACGGCTGTCGGATGAAACGTCAAATGAAACCATATACAAACTGCTATCAAAAACCTATAATCTTGATATTCCAAATTTGGTAATATCTATACGAGGAGGATTTCGGAACTTTGACTTGCAACCAAAGTTAAAACTTGTATTATGCAGAGGTCTTAAAAAAGCAGCTAAAACAACAGGTGCATGGATTATAACCACTGGTATAAATTCAGGTGAGTAGAAATCGCAACAAATCAAAGTTATTAATGATATTGAGAATTATAATAGTATTTGCCATCTGACTGTTAATTCTACAGTCAAACTTACCTAAGTTGAATTATTATTATTTTAATTCAACAACAGTTTGTTACTTGTTCCCATACTCTCAGGTCTACTTCCAATCATACTATTCTTTATATTCCACTATTTCCTTAGAAGACTTGTGTTGAAAGGCCCTTTCGTAATTGCTAGCCATAAGCTTTGAAATGTTCTTCCTGCCACTATCCATGAGTCTCTTTATCAGCCCTTTAAAGAGAGACTCAAAACCCAAATTCCACAAGAGACTAAGAACCCAGATTCAATGAGAGACTCAAAATCAAAATTCCAAGAGAGACTCAAAACCTAAATTCAATGAGAGGCTTAAAACCCAAATTCCAAAAGAGGCAAAAAAAAAAAATTGACTTAGAGATTGTAAATTAATGGAAAAAAGTTAATCTGGCATAAAAATTGAATTTGACTTAAAAATTAATTAAGCAAATTTAACTTGATGGCACAAGTCTCCTTCTCAGCCTCAGTGGAACCAGTTGGCCCAGCGGTTGCGCATCGGACTTCCAATCACGAGGTCAGAGGATTTGAGGCTCACTCTAATCGGCTGTTTGTGTTCCTAGGCAAGACACTTTATCTACGTTGACTCCACCCACAAGTATAAGTGGGTACCTGGGAGGTACAAGTGCCATATGCGCTGGTAACAGCTGCACCATTATGGAATGCATTGTATTCCATAGGCGTTTGTTTCAATGACTAGGGTAATGATTTTGCAGCGCTTAGTAATAAAGCGCTTATTTAAATGCCACATTATTATGTCAAAATAAGATTAGATTTAAACTATCAACTAACAGTTTTTATCTTGTAGAGTCATTTCACTGATAACAGTCCATTGGTCTATTTCAATGCAAGTACAGTTAACAATTTTGGTTTTTTTTGTATTCCTAGGTGTAACATTGCATTGCGGAGAGGCTCTTGATAATCATTCAGTTAAGATGAGAGGTCGCGTTGTTACCATTGGTATTGCCCCATGGGGAGTACTTAATAAGAAGGAGGCTCTCATTGGAAAAGGAGTAAGTATATTAATACGATATGATTGTTAATGTATTTTATTTTTTTTTATTTACAAAATTATTCATTTTTATTTATTTAGGCACGTTGACTATAGTGAATCATTACTGTTTTTTTAGATATGTGGCAATTACTTCTTAAACATCATTTACATAAATAAATTCAAAAATGAGACTTAGGAAGTGGACCTTGGGCGAGGAAAGGAAGTACCTTAACCACTAAACCACAGCTTCACTGTTAGAGTACATATTACATATATTTATAAAATATTGAAGGGGTTAGAGTGGATACTGAAGAAAATTGTACGAGCTATTGCAAAATATTCAACAAGTCGAAGAAAATCTTATCACCACAGTGATTACAACTTTTTTTGCATATATCCTTTAAAATAGAGGCATTCAATTATCATTAAAATATTCAACAAAAATTAAGCAAGGCCCTTATGACAGATTGCTTATACCTGCTAGACAGGCTTTCCAATTTTAATGTTTAAATTTTATGATTGTTAAAGCAAGGGCCTACCTGGCTTTTTGACATTTTTCCTAAATAAGGTTTCTTGAAAAAAGACAACCAATACTAGATTCAATAAATACTCAATCAATAATGCATAAAAATATTCTTGAAAAAAGCCAAAGGGGGGGATCTTAAACTGTGAGCTGCCGGATTGACAACCACAACACCGCTGCATTAAACTGTGCTGACAAGTATAGTGAAATTAAATGATTTTGTAATATTACTTTGCATGTAAGCAGTGTAGATTTTTCTTGATTGTGAATTTGACCATGCCCCCATAAAATTACTTCACCTCAAATATTAGGTCAATGGATATTGTGGCCAAGTTTGGCATGTTTCAGATGAACAATTTGCAATTTTGACCAATTTATAGTAACATTTTTTTTTTATTCTGACTTTTGACTCCGCCTCTTTAAATTTAATCAGCTTGAGATCTTTAGTCAAAGAATATTGTAACCAAGTTTGATGAGTCTGTTATGAAAATTGTGGCTTATAGGTTGTTCAGGTACACACACACACAAACTTGCTACTTCATTGATGGAGGTAAGAAGCATTTAGATTTGTAAGCCTAGTCCTGAAATGACTCATTAGGCCAATCCTTCTTCAATAAATTTTGTATGTTAGGTCACGGTGATTAGGCTTACAATTATGTAAGCATGTGGTGGCCATTTCTAATTTGTAAAATACAGTATATACTGTAGTATTGATTACCCTTATGTATAATATAGATAATGAGTATGATAATGAGTATGTTATTTATTATAGGTGTCAACTCCATACCACACAGTGTCATGTCCTCCAAGTAAGGGGGTCAAGTTGAACAGTCATCATACTCACTTTTTACTGGTAGATAATGGTACTATAGGGCAGTTTGGAACTGAAATAGCATTACGTTGTGAATTTGAGCAATACATGTCACAGCAAAGGCTACCTTCAGGTAAGTTAATGCTTAACATGTACTGTATTACTTAACTTAAGTAGCATCATTGTTGATTTGAACAATATATATCACATTGAAAATTGCCATCAGCAATTTGAGCAATATATGTCACAGAAAAGACTACTGACTAGATATGTTGATACATAATATACTGTGATAAGTTTAAGCTTAAATAGATTTTAATTTGATCAATATGTGTCACAGGAAAGGTTACCATCAGGCACGTCAATGTTTAATGTGTAGTATAATAATTTAAATAGTATTTACATTGTCAACTTGAGTATTATATATATAGATGTTTTTTTTCTATTTTGTGGGATAATCCCCTTTATTCATTAAATTCATTTTGTAATTTTTTTCACATTTTCAACATAATAGTCAAATATGTAATTCAAATATTACAGTCCAATATATAATACAATATGAATCTAAAACAGTAATTAAACCATATCTGAGCCAGACAAAATTTTACTTTAGCTAAATTAAATGTTAATTTATCTGCAGTATATTGACATGACATAATTTATATGTTGTATTTCTCTAATGTTGTAGGTCGAATGTTACCAGTAATCGCTGTAGTAATAGAAGGTGGAGTTAATACTATACACACCATTCGTAACCATGTGACCAGCAATCCACCAATTCCTGTGGTTGTATTTGATGGAACTGGGCGTGCAGCTGATCTTCTAGCATTTGCATATAAATACACATCTAACGGGTAAGTTTATAGATAGATAAACATATATTGTGGATCCCTTATTTTCACTCAGCCTGAATTTTGGCGAATTTCACGATAACATGATGATCACGAAAATAAAGAGCTGCGAAAATCTCAAAGAAAAATATAGGAATATATCATGTGTAGGTCTCAAGCGAGTCGGGTAACTACTATCGAGGTCGCAGAAGAAAGGCCAATACAGGCCTAGCCTAGGGCCTAGTCAAGCTGAGAAGATCATCTAAAACTGGTTTATTTTGTAAAAATAATAATTTTGGCACTATTCCAAGATAGATATTTGGTATGCAACTATTATTATATTTTGGGTTTCAAAATCCCCTTATTTGTTGGTTAAAATTTCATATTTTGAATGCAAAGTTTGAAACATTTTACACAAACATTCCCCAGCTTTAAATGACGGGAGGTTGACATTTTATTGTTACCTAGGTGGCGCTGTATACTTACGGGTCAAAGGCTTCTCAATAATCACATCTTCATTATTTATAAAATAAATTGCAAGATAAATTACAGACTAAAAGAACCTATTTTTCAAAATTTCATTTCCACAAAAATGGTTATTAAATTTTCATAACACAGATCTGGAGGTTATCAAGATACGAGTAACTAGTAATTTGCTTCCCAATTGGCTTATAAAAACAAAAGGTACTAGAGGTGGAAAGCAGGATTTCTTGGCCTCAAACATGACACCATTCATAGAAGCCTATTTGAAGAGAGACTATCTAATGTGGCTATAGAGGTCACCTAGATGAGTCTAACTTCGGCTTAAAACATTAGAGAAGATTTGGAAATATTATTTAAAGAAGACTTTGACTGTACACACTAATATTTTTATATATAAGGGTTTATATGTTGTAAATGTGCTTGTTAAATTTGTATGATTAAGACTAAGTTTAAAATAAAGTGTCATTCATAAAAATATATAAGTTAATAACAATAAAAAAAAAAACGAAGTAAAAGATTGAAAGAAGAAAAGGAAATAAATCATGGAGCGGCTCAAAAAGGTTTCCGACAACAAATATAAAGTATGTGTTTATACATAATTTTGGGACACTAAGGCTAAATTGTCCAATGAGCCTATCACGTTTCATAAAAAATTTAAATTCAAACTTTAGCCTTACGCGATTCCACAATTTATTTATATGAAATGAAGAATGAAAGTACATTTAGGATGTTCTTGTTTATCTTTTACGGTAGATTGAGGAATAGCAATATCATTTGTTTTCTTATGTTTTTACTTTAGATTGATGGATAGTACCATAGCCAATCAGCTGATTGATACACTTGTACATACATTTCACTTAGCATCAGAAGAAGCCCATAGTTTACTGAATGAAATTGTTGAGTGTGTTAAGAATAAAGAGCTGGTAAGTCACATCCCACAGACACATTTAATTGTAATCCGCCTTTCTTTTATAAGGGTGTTTAAAATTGTGTGTGAGGCACACATACAATACCACCAACACTATTTAATTTATAAGTATTCTTGATACTCGGGTAACAGTGTTTTGTTTATGTACATTTAAAAACAAAGTACTTTATGTTTTTATAATTAATATCTGTTATGTTTTTACTCAGGTAACAGTGTTTTGTTTAAGTAAAATTTAAGAATAAAGTAATAAACTGTTTTATAATTATAAGTATTCTTGATACTCAGGTAACAGTGTTTTGTTTAGGTAAATTTAAAAACAAAGTACTTAAAATGTTTTTTATAATTGATATCTATTTCTTTTTTTACTCATGTAACAGTGTTTTGTTTAAGTAAAATTTAAGAATAAAGTAATAAACTGTTTTATAATTATAAATATTCTTGATACTCAGGTAACAGTGTTTTGTTTAAGTGAAGGTGAAGAGGAGCTAGATCTTGCTATTCTTACAGCTTTGTTAAAAGCCCAACAGCATGCTTTTACTGATCAACTAAGCCTTGCTATGGCCTGGGATCGAGTTGATATTGCTAAAACTCAAGTCTTCGTTTATGGAAGAGAATGGCCGGTATGATTATCCTTGTTTAACACATTGACTATCAAGAACTTTTCCTTAGATTCTTTACCATACTAATTATTCAGGTTTTTTTTTCTCAATTATTTTTATTGTATTTTTTTTATTGCCTTTACCAGAAGTGTACATAACGTTTTAATACTGAACTAATGTCAAGATTTAATGTCAAACTATGACCAAGACAACACGTATTGCAACCACATTTACTGTGTATTTTAGTCTTTCCACAAGTGTGAAGGTACCCTCATTTTTATAAATTTTGTCAGGAAATACAAGTAAGCATATGGCCTATATCTTTTAATTAACACTTTACACATTGAGAATTTTTTTTTTATCCACCATTGCCATGGATGGAATTACAGGGGATATTAAAATTGAGGCCAGTCGTGGCAAAACCACCAAATGGTCGCACAATAAGTTATTGATAAATAAGCAAATAAACAACAGAAAATATAAATAAATACAAAGGAAATTGGTGTATACTTTTGTCCAATAACTCAAGTTATAGATATCTGATTTTGATAATTGACCCCTCATTTTAAAGCTTGCGAAAAGTTTAATATGGTTAGTCTCCCAGTTTCAAAGAACACAACTGATATTAATAAGAACACAACTGATATTAATAAGAACACAACTGATATTAATAAGAACACAACTGATATTAATAAGAACACAACTGA
>JAOTQE010083522.1:0-15456 GCA_025631205.1 Nesometra sesokonis
ACCATTACAGGCGTACGTAAAATTGAGGGTTCGTACAATCGGGGGACGTAAAAACAGGGTTCTACTGTAATGTATAGTTTCATAATTTACATACAACTAAATTTCAGCTTATTCCTCCCTGGACTTGGCCCTGCCACATATAGAGGATACATTACACAATATGTTAAAACACTTACCATTGTTTAGGACCATATTTATATATATCATATAGTTTGCGGAAAGCCTCAAATATGAAGATAGCTGAGATGAGAGTCGAGAAACTCTCTTCTGTGAATCGAGTGAAATATCGAACTAATGAACTTGCATCTGTTGCTACTAGAATTAAACATAAGAAAGCTGTCCAAATGCCGATCCACCAACGGAATGGAAGGTAATCCAGGTCAGCTGATCTACAGGAACAAACAGTAATAGGAAGAACAATAAATATAATATATTCACTATAACTATTGTAATCATTCTGTACTGTGAAAGTATTCTATTTCAAGGGGCAGTCCTTCCAAAATCAACCAAATTAAATTTCTTTAGAAATAATAAACATGTTTAGTTACCTGTATACTTGTTTAAATTTATTCTTGAGTAGAAAAAAGCTAATATTTATAATAATAATAATAATAATTATCAAACTCTTTCCGGATTATTCATCTGCTATATTTTTTGAGATACACCCAAAAAATCAAATTCTATACTTATAATGGATTTTTATTTTTTCAGTCTATCTATTAATCTGTACAAGCGACTTGTAAAATATTTCCCCAGGATACCAGGATGATGTTACCGTGCCCATCCGTATTTGGCCAGTGGGCAGATCGATATAAATCGATCTACTAGTAAAATCGACCAATCAAAATGCTTTCCTTTCGAATGAACTAAGCCTAAAAACCAGTTAAGAGGATTGCTAAACAATAAATTATACTTGAAAAGTATTCTCACGATTGTAATTTTGTCCAAATTCATATAAACAAAGCTCAGTCCTTACTTCTCATGTAGTTCCAATCCTCCAAGTTTATAAGGCCTAGGGTAGAAACAACACGGCCTAGGCCTGGCGTATACCCAATTCGGAATCCCAAACTTTGATTATGTGATGTAATGGTATCACATGATTTGCGAATTCAATCAAGCATACGATTCTGCACCGTGTTTTCACGGTACGAATGGTCACACATGAATTATTTTAACAGGCCTTACGGCAAAACTAAAATAAGTGTGTGTGGGACGTCAATAGCGCCTAAAAAGGAATCAAGCAATAAATGTGACTAACCCAACTGTAAGGCCTGTGAGACAGGCTACATGCTTATAAAGTAAGACTTATTATGAGGCTTAAGCAATGGCCTTGTTAACTACCAGGCTACAGCGTCACTACAACACTGAGCTACGTGTTTGATAATACAAATAAATTATCAAATAAAAACATGTTGTCAAAAATTCATGATAAATAATGGATCATGAAAATAAAGGTTCTTACAGAACATTTTAAGTTTCTAATAATAATTAACTTTAGCCATAACACAAAAATGCTATTTACTTACTCGCAAAAACCTATTAAAATTTTTTCATATATTAGAATTGGCCCCGTGCTTCCAAGTATTGTAAGCGGCTGACCAGCAAATAAGGAAAATGCCACGCCACATATGAAGGCACCTAGTAGTGATTCTAATGTAGCCTGTAATTTAATAAGAAATAAAATCAAGAATATAGTAAGACGACAACATAAATAACAGCTTGTAAAATATCACCCCCTGCTGCTATCTCTAGTATAGTCGGGATTGGTTCTTGGGGCCCAGCCTACCAGTTTGAGCAATCGACTAAATATGCAAGGCAATCCAATAGAAAGAATGATAAACTCAGGACTTCACAGGTTTTAACTTTTGTTCTGACAAATGCGTGATGTTCTTAGAACAGAAATTGTACGATTGTACGCCATTTGCTTAACAACTGAGGCATTAACATTCATTTAAAGAACAATTTATAATTCATGCTGTTGTTAAGTGCACTACGTGGATTTTGAATAGTTGTGTGGTAATGGCAATGCGTGTTAAAAATTTAGTGCGTTTTTGCGTTTCAAAGCATTATGTATGTTGCACTTCTATGAGTTTCGGAAACATATTTGCTAAAATGTTATGCATATTAAACTGCAAAAAAAAAAGAAGTGGAGTCACTTGGCGCCACTTATGAAAACCAATATTTGATTTACTATTACTACAACAACGCTCTTTTGGCATACTTCGGTACGTCATTGTCAAAAACGCTATATAACGCTTGCGCTATTTTCCACAGCAAAAGAATAGTATCCTTTCTGTCTGAGTACCTTGATACATGTGAGATAGTTGGTATCCCAAACCAAGAACAGAGTTAGTGGAAGAGGGCATGGTTTCCACAACACAAATAACAACAGCCGCTAAATTATATCACTCAATGAAGTTATATTGATAGCATCGATAAAATCTTGCATAAATTTAAATCTTTTTGGTTCAGTACATATCACTTTATAACTGTTTACAAACCAGATGAAACTTTACGAACTGTTGAATCATTATTAAATCAAAATTAGGTTGAGACAGAACTTGGCATAAAAATGCAAAAATATTAGGATATTAAATTCTATTTTACACTGTCAAAGAAAGTAGTGTTTGTTTTCCTTAAGTGATTAAATTAAATTAAGTTAAATTAATTAAATTAAATTAAATTAAATTAAGTGATTAAACCATTAAGCCTGGCACTCCCTGCATTGTGCAATGGTCGTGTGACGGTCACATGACTAAACCGTCGCTCAATGTGTGTCTGGTTGCCAGATGCGAAGACAGTCTTCTACTCGCCAGCCGACGGTCTTTTTTAGTAATTCAACAGGAAAATCACTAAAAATACTGTCAATCGACGAGTAGAAAACTGTCACCGCGTCTGGAAATCACACACACAGGAGCGACAGTTTAGTCGTGCGACCATCTTACGATCGTCGCATGATGCAGTAAGTGCCCGGCTTAATACTCACCATTTGTTGGTGTGTAGCATCACCTAAGAGCCCACCAAAGGTGATGACCGGTGTTATACAGGCAAAATACATGAAAAATACTGAAGCTAAACACTGGAGATGAAGGGCATCAGTGAAGTCACTCAGGTAATGCCGCCCTCTACGTTTGACGTCTTTAACAAGTCCTCCAAATATTCTGAAATCATACAAAGATTAAATGATGAAAATATTAAATAGTTGCTAAAGCACTTGCTCGTTTCTTTAATATAGATACCTGACCAACCGGTTAGGTTCATATAAGGCCAGTGTGGACAGCCTGGGGGATTACCTATCAGATACCTTACCAAAGTCTTTTTTACTCATTTTAATATTCAAATGATCGTTTTTTTCTGCTATATTTATTTGAAATGCTTTGGATTTTCTTAATATAAATTAATATGATCGATTCTCGAGCTCACAACGATGTACATAAATAGGAATAGACCCTAGACCTACAATGATCAATATTCGCTGCATTCTGGTGCGCATGGTATATTGTACAAACCTAAAATAATGATGAATGATCTAGTACCCCAACGTGAGTTTGAAGGGTTAGCTAAGGGTTAGCTAAAATTAAAAAAAACCTCCTGCCCTCATCAGTTTTTTTTTATGGGGCCTAATGCTGCATTCATTAGAACTTGCAATACCCGACTTTACAACTTATAACATGAGAGAACATGAGTGCATTAATTAAAATGGCTACTGTCACTGTTGCAATGTGTTCAGGGAATTTCCAATTCTGATTCATTCCATCAAAAAATTCTAGACTAATTTATCGATCACAATTTCACAACTTTTGCAAATCGAGGGGGAAATTTTGCTCAGAGTTCTCAACTGGTATAGACAAGTACAGCGATGAAAACTGGCAAAATAAAAATATTTCACATGTTGTGAACTGGGAAAAACTAAGTTCACAAGTTCTAATGAATGCAGCATTACATTTATTACTCAGGAAAACCGACCAGGTTAGTTTTCCCAAACAGGGAAATTTAATGTAACCAGCACGACTCTGGTAAAGTTCCCCTTTACAGATACAATTGTTATTAGTGAAAATGTTAGGATGCAACTTAATATCAAGAATTAAAAGGTAAGCATATAGAGTATCTAATTCATGGTCTCATAACACTATCTTGTTACATTCCTTAGTTACTAAACAAAACAGACCAAGACTACATCAGGCTTGAGTTAATATTATGGTCGCCTATGGTTTAGTTATTTTTAATTAACCTAATTAATAAATAATTTTCAATCATAACAATCTAAAAAATTAAAAGGTCATTATTAGATATTTATAACTTGGTTACTCATCACTTAGATTAAATGTAAGGTGTCGTGGCAAAATTAGTCATGTTGTATGCCAGGTAATTTTGAGGTATTCACAAAAATAGACAAAGTCATAATTTCACAAAAATGAGTTTCCTGTTGTTTTGTCAAGTTTAGTAATTACATTTTATGATTACAAACTTCCTGTTTATTTTTATTTACAGTACACATGTCTTTGAAATACATTTTGTAAAGGCTGTTTTACAAAATCAATGGAAAAACATACAGGAAGTCAACAGTTGCTTACTGTATCTTTAAAGTCATTTTCTCCAAAGTGTGTTTTCATACACCAATGTTTTAAAATGATTTTCTTTGGTTATACTGAAGCTATGAACCTCATTTAAAAACCAATTTAAAGCTTATAATCTCTTCTATTCAAATATGACAATAACTCAATTTTGGTTTTCTGTACAACACAACTCATTTTGTGGTGATACCTTACAAAATCAGGCCAAGTTACGCATTTATCATCTATCAACAGTACGATGAACACATTTTTAGTAGCTGCTTTTAGTATCTTTAATATACACTGGAGACAGGTGGGAAAGTTTAATTTTTTATCACTTATAAAATCACTGAAAGGTCAATCACATGCACAATCTTAACAAAAAATAACACAAAATATTAAATTACATATGAAATTGGTAAGATACAGTACCAATATTGTTTTTTATTTCTCAATAAGTAACAGCTAATTCTGAATTTGTGTTTTGAATGATTATATTAATCTCTCAGTTACTACCGAAAATAATTAATTTAATAGGCTAATGTGATTTTCTTCTTATGATTAATTAACTGTGTTACTCTCAAAGTTTGTTTTGGGGGTCTTGTTAATGTAACATTTATAATAGGATTTCATTCTTGTGCTTAATTTCTGTGTTACTCTCAAAGTTTGTGTAGGTGCCTTGTTAATGTAACACTTCATATTTTAAGTATGTTATACAGGATAAATTTGGTTTATTGTATATTTTTTCTAAAAGCACCATCAATCAAAAGTATATATTTGGTAAATATTCTTTTACTAATATTACCGTCCCGTCCTTTGAAGTCCTTCCTTCTTCTCTTCATCTTCTCCATGGTCACCTGTGTGGCCATTTGACCGACACCCATCATGATGGTCAAGCTCAAGACGATGAGTTGGTGGTGGTGCCACTTTTGGTGGTTCAATTCGAATATTAGGATCCCAAACACCTATAATATTAATTATAATAGTAATTATAAGATTTATATAGCGCCTTACACAATAAAGTCTCAAGGCACTGTGGATCACATTCATAAGACTTTCTACGTCTAAGACTTCATAAGGATCCCGTCATGTCTTAGCTGCCCGAAAATGGGTGCTACATTCTTCTGTCCACATAGCAGGGGATGTATGGACCAGTACACCTGGGTAACCCCCTACTCATCTTGAAAGATGCACTGGGTTTTTTATAGTGCACATGAGCCGTTTGTGTACACTGGGCTTACGGTTTATAGTCCTTATCCGAGAAGACTTGTTCACCACCAGAACCATAGTGCAAGCGGGCCTCGAACCCATGCTGTTGCTTTTGCAATGGCTAGAGAATGAACTTAACATTGCTAATTACAATCCTACAATGAATGATCTTCAGCCTTTCTCACAAACATTTAAAGTTAAATAATAATAACAGTTTTATAATTATTTTACTTTTAAAAATTATTTTGTCACAAAAATTATTGATGTTATGTTGCATATATTTTACATTGTCAATTGTCTTTATATTTGGATTAAATTTACTTCCATTTATTTATGAACGATTGGGGGTGCATATAGCAACAGTGTTAAAACGTAACACGATATTTGATTGGTTGGATACTGGACATGTCCTTCACTTTCATGGAATTGCACTTTGGGGCTATGCATTCTATGGAAGTTCACTATCTAGCCGTTAAAAAAATACATATCTATTTTTAAATCAGTTTATCACTTTAAAAAATCAATATCTGTTATTTCAGAAATTGTTTTGTAATATATTGTTCATGTTAGATATTTCTCTTGGAAATGTGTCTGTACAGTTCGAACTGTTACAATTAAATGAAAAAAAATTCCTACAGTCTAATTTTGGGGTATTTCATTGTTACCTGGAGGTAGCACTGTAACCTGGTCCATAAACTCATCGATGCCTGCCAGTAAGTCGTCTCTATTATTTGCTTTATAAGCAACTTCATGAAATACCTGTGAATAAGAATTAAGAATATTAAAACATTTTTTGCAACATTTGAAACCATTCTGTGCATATTAAAATATATATAAATTACTTCTAAATATATCTACTGTAGTAATACTAGTAACTGTAATAATGGCCACTTTTGAAAGTGCAAATTTTGATGGTTTGTTACCCCATTAAAATATCTGCACCTTATTTTTCGTAAACTAAAATATATATATAAAGCACTCTAGAAAAAAAAAAATGATTTTGTTTGTGCTCTTTTGCATATGAAAAGCAAAAAAATTAATGTTCTACAAAACTAAAGTGATCTTTAACAGTATTTTACTTAGTTTGATGACATTTACTCATTTTTTTTGCTATTAGATTAATTCTCTATGTATATAAAGTGAAGAAAACCAAAACCAAACCAAACAAAATAACGTTGGACAAGTAAAATAAGGTATTAAAAAAAATTGGCTTTAACTTAGGCAATCTTCACTATATATAGTACTACAATATTAGTCAGTTTCAAATTTGTAAGGTATCAAATATGGTCTTTTTCGAAATTATCCAGACGCATTTGTAAGGTATAAAATATAGCCCTTTTCAAATTATTCAAATGCATTTTTTCTCTGAATATATTTTGTAAGGTGAATCAACCTAAAAACAAAATTATTATGGCTTACTTGACCGACCCTCCTTTTTAAACATTCTCCCTATTTTTTTTATATATCCTCGATATCTAAATTTTTGTTTTTTTGATGTTTTCCTCTTGAAAGGTAATTAATTTTATATTTTTTAAAGAAAATCAATCACATTTAATTGAAAATAGTTAATTCTGCTTACCTCATCTGACATGAGGGTAGCGATACATCTCCCAACCTCATGGTACCTCGACGTCTCCTCTGATGGTGGACCGAGGAGGATGAAAAGGAATCTGGTGGGGATGGGTACTTCAGTTAAGTCACCAAGTAGTACAGATGTTTCCAATCGGACAAATGCGATAACCGGACGAGACAGGAAATCTACTTCTCCGACTAAGACATTTGATGCTTCTGCCCCTGCTGGAATTTTCTTCATAAAGTGGTGTTTTGCCTAAAACGTGAAAGCATTGTATTTTGTGGTAATTTATAAGAGTTTTCAAAACTGATAATTAGTAGATGTTTCCAAATACTGTATTATAAAATATTGAAAAAAAAATATTATAAAACCAACAGTTCAACATGTGAAAATAATTTTGAATTTGTTTGTCTAAATTCAGGAAGGGTTGCATGCACTAATTTTGACTATACTATACTTGACCAGATTATAAGCCCACGGAGTTGGTTACAAAATTCAGCAAAAATTAGGAGTGACCTTCAGCAAGGACAAGACCATGGTTATGAAAATTTGAAGTCATTTTTTTTAGGCCATCATGAATGAACTCTATAAGATAAGCATACTTTCAATGTGGAGTTCAACCAGCTTCAACAATAATGGCGGTGATGCGTGTGGCAGCGATCACCAGTGATGACGAGATCGTCCCGGTGAAATATTTGCTTTGAAGTTGGTTGACATCTTACAATTTTTGTTTGTTATTGTGAGAACAAGACAAATATCCAATTAGCCGTGTTCATGTTATGAAATCTTCACCGTCTTAGGCTAAGTACAGTAGAACCTTGATTTTACATACTGTAAGGACCCAGAATGTAAAATAGAGTTATGGTCTTTTTATAAGTTTGTTTACTACTTACTCATGTACTTACTACTATCCATTGTTTAGGTCTAGAGGATTTTAAGTATACAAAAATCTATAGATATTGGTTAATTTGAACACATTCTTAACACTATGCCCAGTTAAAATTTATGTTTAAAACTTAATAATTAACTATTTTTAGTTAAATTTAGGAGTATGTAAAATTGAAGGTTCATAAAATTGAGGTATGTAAAATCAAGGTTCCACTGCATAGCCTTCAAATTCAATGTAATTGATCTGGGCTTATACTTAGATGTAAACTTGAATCACAAATGTGGCCTAATGTACGGATGGGCTTATATCCGAGCATGGACTTATAAATGACCGAATATAATATACAAGTATTATTACTATTAGGACATTTTAAATAAATATATTGTTATATAACCGTAAAAATTTGAAATCACAAGGTAAACAATAGTGCATAAACACATATTAGCCAAATGTATTAATCTTGAAGGCTAAATTAAGCCTAATTGCACTAAATTGACTTGGAGTTTTAAAACTTTGCATTAATACTACTACATAGAATTATGCATAATCTGTAAATAAATTATTTAAATTCTAGCTGTTATGGGTGAAAAGATCCATGTATTATTAATTCTATTATATGACTACTATCAATTATCTAAAATAATAAAATTTAAACTTGAAAACATGTAAAATTAGTTTTTATAATTTTATACACAAACAAGATAAAGATCATTATTTTCTAATTAACATACAGAAAAATGAATTAAGACATTACACAATTCTATAAGGATATAAAAAGTGCTGGAATTAGTTACTAATCTCAGCAAATTTTATTCTAAAAATTGCCTTCCACCTTTTTTCACTTGCAAAACCCAGTTTTAGATGACAAGCAAGCTTAATACATTGCAGAGCATTTTCACACCTCTGCAAATTTTACACAAATCAAGCAAATAAGATATTTTGTAGCATTCCCACAGTATGTTGCAACCTTTGAACTTACCATTTGGCAACCAATAGCATCTAATATAACATGATACATTGATTTATTTATCTTACTAATATATTGAATTTTCAATATCAATAATATTAAAATGCTTAAAATGCAATTAAACCATCAGAAATTAATACTAAATACAATTTTCCCAAAAATATTCTAGACAGGTGAAAGCTGTAACTTCTATTAGCTAATATATAAATCTACTTTTAAAGCTGGTTTTAGCTGTACATTTTATCAGGCATGTTGTCGATAGCTTGGTTATATATCTCACATAAACCAAAATTAACTTTAAAAACCATTCGTGCTATAGGCAAAGCTTTGGTAAATTGGCAAATTTACTGGTAACCAACATTGCTGGCTGTAAATAAAATTCCCCTGCTAACAATCTTTAAAATAAAATTCACTATAAATTTTACCAACATCTCCCTTTTCAAAACACACAAGAATAGAGCGTTAAATGAGGTTACCTCTAACTATATTTATTATTTGGACATAAACGCCTCCATTACCACCACTAGCAAGGGGTTTGCTAGAGATTACTGTTCATTGCACACATTTAACAACCTTCCCTTTGAACAAAAATAACACTCTCCAACTAGGGTTAACATGGTAGATAATGGTAGTTAACAGGGTTAACCCTATAAAAATTACCATTCACACATAACATTAACATTATTATCCTATTGTGACCAAAACCCATAAATTTCTCATTTAATATAAGGTCAGCTCCCCTCTAAAGGTTGACTACCAATGATATGCTGTCAGCAATGCCTTAAAAGTACATAGGAAAATACAGTCAGTAATAGACCTTCAGACTAATTAAAACTGACATCACAACAATCACTTACTGACCTTAAGGTACTAATAACACTACTGTGATGCTAGGTAAATCTTCCTAGTAATTTAACATGGTTGATCCACCTAGTTGGGGAGTGTTATTTTTTTCAAAGGGTTACATCACCACTAATAATACACATTGCTTAGATATTATATAATGATTTATGATTTGTTATGATAGTAACTATTGGTTACATTATTTTTAGTATTAATAAAAATCATTTATTTTCTTATAAATGTGTTACCCATTAATGTGTTTTATAATAAAGATAGCCATTATACTTTTTGAATGGACCAAAATGGTGCATTATGTACAGAGTTAGCACAATAGAAATACAATTACACTAATTTTAATTAAGACTTAAAAGTCTGACCTTGAGCATATCCTGTAATCAGTACAGGTAAACAATTAACTCTCCACAGAGGGATAATTAAACTAAATAATTGGCGGCCAGCACCAAACTTTTTTCCACTCAGCATCGTATCTCCATTTCCTATGCAAACAAGATGCAAACATCTGACCTTTTGCTTTCTTTCTTTTTAACAGAAAACACCTTACATTTCCATGTAATATTGGGGACAATGTAAAGTCTTTGTCCAATGAACCTGATTTGGTTTTTATGTACAAGACAGTCTGGTGTATAACTTTAAAAATTTGCTGCACGATAATGCATGTAAAGTATTCTCCAGTAGTATTCCCGTCCATCCACCTTAATGCCAGAAATGTGTCTACAGCAGACTCATAATATGCGCAATTAATTTTGAATAATTCAATTAAAAAACAATGGAATTATCTCATCAAATCAACATTTATTACACTTATTTATTAAAGCATAATACTGAAAACAAACATTGTACAGGAAATAGATTTGAAACTGAAGCTTGCCTCAGCTGTCCTATAAGTTGAAAAATTTAAGGCATGTATATATTAGTAAATTGGTTCCTATGTATTCCTGAAGTTGTGATGATTATGAATAAAACGGACCAATTGTTGGGTAATTTTAAGGAAAAATTGGATACCAGAAAATATATGGTGAAAGGGCATGTTTCAATATTTGTACAAATATATCTAGAAATCCCAACAGGGCAGGTTTATTAGCCACTAAAACTGATTTGAAATTATACAGTACTGTATACCAAGAGGTCAACTATTATTCTGTACTGATTATAATCTGTTTTTAGAAATATTGATTCTAAAAAAGAATTACAAAACGTAAAAAAAATAATTAAGA
Source organism: Nesometra sesokonis (assembly GCA_025631205.1). Lineage (NCBI taxonomy): Eukaryota > Metazoa > Echinodermata > Crinoidea > Comatulida > Antedonidae > Nesometra > Nesometra sesokonis. The sequence goes on from JAOTQE010083522.1 coordinate 11,270, forward strand.
ATGATGTTGAGGGGTTATACCCATTCTAGAGCTCAATGTAATAGACTACAATCACCATACTTTATCTTTTCTATTATATACACAACTGAATTGACATATTAATATTTATCAGTTACATAATATTTAATGAAAATATATTGTTGTATTGTGCAGAAACTAGTCTATATGATTATGTATAAACAATCAGTCATTCTAAATATTGACAAATGTAAAGCTTTTAGTTTTGATATTAAAATCAGCTTTCCTACATTTAATAAAGATAAACTTCTGTATGTATTCTATTATACAAATTGTCTTGGGAATGTGTTTGAAATATTGATGTTATGTGGGGCATCTATGCTTAATGTGTTTTTTGTTTATTGACAACTGTAATGTTTAAGCTTTGTAGATATTCTGTATGTGTTCAGATTATAAAATCTGATAAAAACATTAAGTTTTTCTTTGTCTAGATTACAAATTATCTTTAATTAGCGAAACATCTATATATTATAATGTGCTTTTGTTGTTAAAAACAGTAATATAATAATATAAATATAATAAAATCTAATGTCAGTATGAGAGTAATTAAAGGCTTGTTGATATTCTGTACGTTGAAATTACAAGATCAGATATGAAAACAGTAAGTTTCTTTTGTATCTAGTTCACAAGTTATCTTTGCAATTTTGATTGTGTTTGTAATCTTGAAGCTGTGCAAAGAATCTATGCAATATAATGTGTTTTTGTTGTTGAAAACTTTAATACTTATATAAAGCTACTAAATTTTCTCTATGTTCAGATTACAAAATAAGATAAAAATGTAGTATGTTATTCGACTGTGTCTAGTGTACAAATTATCTTTGCAAATTTTGAATGTGTTTGCAATCTTGATGCTTTGCGAATTTATAAATTTTCTGTATTTATGCTCAGATTACAAAATAAGATATAAAAACATAGCATATTATTCAACTGTCTAGTGTACAAATTATCTTTGCAAATTTTGGTGCTTTGCAAAGCATCTATGCATTTTGTTGACGACAACTGTAATATTTAAGACTTATTAAGTTTCTGTTTTTTCAGTATTTATGCTCATATTACAAAATAAGATATAAAAACGTAGTGTAAAAATTTTCTTTGCAATTTTCAATGTGTTTGCAATCTTGATGCTTAGGGAAGAATCTATGCATTTTGTTGTTAACAACTGTAAAATTTAAGACTTATAAATGTTCTGTATTTATGCTCAGATTATAAGAAATAAAATGTAGTATGTTATTTGACTGTGTCTAGTGTACAAATTATCTTTGCAATTTGAATGTGTTTGCAATCTTGATATTATGTTCAGCATACTATGCATTATAATGTGTTGACAGATAAAACAAACTTAACAAGATGAACTGCTTCTGAACTTGTGTCTACGCTAAATGTCAGGCATAAAACAAATGTAATAATAATTTCAAAATCGGTGAAGTTAATGTCTACGTTTAAAACCACACTGTATTAGTAGAAGGAGGGTGATGGATTCAGTATGTGCAAACATATTCAAAATCTACAGGTTAAAACACACTGGCAAAGTTCAGGGATTATACAAGCAGTTACCAGTTGTCAGAAGCAATCAAATATTTTTGAGGTCTCACCACAACAAATCTTTAAAGTTTTAAAAACTATAAGAAATTAGTTATTTCTACCATCTAAACTAGCACAATATAAGCTATAATCTACGCATTTAATTTCATTCATTGGACAAGTAGATCAAAAGATGAGTATATCCAAAAATATGAACATTTGAAGCATGTGCGGTTTGAAGCTTGGTTTTGAGTAAATTGCCAGGTAATCAAAAATACATAAAAGACTGTCAATCTTAGAAAATTACCATGAAGAAAAATACCACTAGCGTATCCAGTGGGGTGTTTAGGGTACTAGAGTACGTCCTTTGAAAGATAGAATAAATAAAATAAACATGCAATACGAAGACTGAAGTCTCAAGTACCCACTTCAGAGGAAATAAGCTCTCCTTTCAGAGGACAAAAACTATAATACCAAAGGAAAAGACCAATGGATAACAGAAAAAAATCCCTCCTCTACCCAAATTCCCAGATATGTCCTGATTCCATATATTGTATTGAAATGCAAGTACAACAGTACTCATAGTTAATTAAAACAAGCTTCCTAAAAGATTTAAGCAAAGACTTATTTTGGTAATAATCTCACTTACAATGCGACTTATTTTGTGGTGAGACCTCACATTTTCAATGAACAACCATAATTTTATAATGCTGTCGAACAATCAACTTCTTGAAATCTGAAACCTGATTCACATATTATTGTTGGGGAGTGTTGCATGTGGGAAAGCAAGATATTTGGGGAAACCAAATTCTATCAATAGCTTTCCTGGTTGGCAAACAACTACTTCAAATTCAAAATTTTTTGATGTCTAAAATTAAGAAAAAAAATTATTTGGTTCAGACATAAATTTTTGTATTTTAAGAATAATCATTGAATGGTTGCAGTGGTAAAAAGAAGGCATTGGTTAAATCAGTGTTGAAAACAACGATACCGATTATCATTAAAATCACCACCATCAGCTTAATAATGACGATTAATAATGGAGGTAACTATGCTGACAATTGCTAAAGGAAATATGATAATGATGGTGATGAACTTTTAATTAACAAGTGATCACTAACAATAATAAAAGATAAAAGAAGAGTAATAATTATAAATAATATTGTCATTTTGCTTCTTAACAATACAATGATGATGTTGATAATGTGCTAATTTTTTTATTCCTTCTGCTAATAAAAATGTGATATTTATGGCAACAATAATAATATAATTATCGTTGTATTAATATTAATAATAGTAAAAACATTAAAAACTAACAATGCTTACTTATACACTACAATCGAATAGATTAAGTATAAAACACACTATAAAACAACTGCAATAACGTTATGCTTGCCATGCCAAGAAAAATAAAGTGATGCTAAATAAATACACTTGCCTCATGGGATATCTGAACAGATTTCACTCGCTTCTGTATATCCATAGAAACATTAATTAATAATTAAAATAAAATAAAAATAAAAATAACATGGATATGTACAATTTACTTCAAAAATCAACCAGTACAATTATAGTATACAAATATACGTTGCCTAATTTAGAGTTGCTAGTTGAAACTATGGGCAGAGGTGCCTCCAAATAGTACTATTCACTGAGGGGCGCAGACCCAAAGTGCATAGTACTATTTGGAGGCACCGATGCCCATGGTTTTAACTAGCAACTCGAAATTAGGCAACGTATATTCTACATCAAACACCTCAAATACGAAGGGCTTAGGCCTAGCATACCTTTCCCGTATGCTCTGGGGAGGTGCGATCGAGGCACGTATACACTCTAGCCCTGGCCTACATCTTCAAAATTCACTCCACAATCTCCACAAAATTCTCGGAAAACGGACATACCATGTTTTATTACTTTTTGTGTGATTCCTGTGTCTACTGAATTGATCGGAACACCTAGACTAGGCCTAGCTAGGACTAGTAGTAGTGGGCCTAGCGTAGGCCTAGTTCTTATTACTGTGTAAACATCACAATTGTCAGTGACGTCACTTTGATAAATAGTACTATTTCGCAAAGTGATGTCAGCTTGCTGGAATAGTAGGAATATTTTTAATCACGTGGTGCTCTTTTAACCAATCAGTGCAGTTTAATTATTAGATGTAGAATATAATAAGTTATATCCCACTCTGCACTAATTTTCCATTAAATAACATAAAATCAAGTCTTTTGAAATAACTATACACATACTGTACAGACCAATAATGCTGATACTACAGTACTAAACCCACTCAAAACTTGAGCAGGGATGTACCTAGAAAAATCCAAGGGTGGACCAGCAACAATGTAAGGGTGGGTGTCGTGATGACTAAAAAGAGTATTTTTACCTTTTTCAGAGGCTTAGGTTGAGTGCTAGGTTAAAATTAGGCTGGGTGGAAGGTCTTAAAATAAACATTAGGGTAGGTGGAACGTTTTTAGGGTGGGCGGCCCCATCCTCCTCCGCCCTGCATAATTACATCCCTGTTGAGTGTAAAATGAGTTATATATTTATATAAAATATAAATAAAATATATATATATATATATATTAAAATATAATTGTTAAACGTAACAGTAGAGAAAATCCGAACAAGATTGGAAAAATTAATCAAAT
>JAOTQE010083533.1:3607-15455 GCA_025631205.1 Nesometra sesokonis
TTACCATACATGGACATATTATTACCATACATGGATATATTATTACCATACATGGATATATTATTACCATACATGGATATATTACCATATATGGATATATTATTACCATACATGGATATATTATTACCATACATGGATATATTATTACCATATATGGATATATTATTAGCATATATGGATATATTATTACCATACATGGATATATTATTACCATATATGGATATATTATTACCATACATGGATATATTATTACCATATATGGCTATGCACTGTTCTACATATGCACAAGACTCCTTGTGTATGAAGCTAATTTCAAGGAAAGTAATAAAGATAGAATAAACTATGAATAAAATGCCTTAAAAACACTGGAAATTGTTTTGCTTTGCACGGAAAAATGTCTGAAATACAACCGCATGAACTGGTGATATGGACACAAGTCACATACAATTTGGCAAATATCGTTTTTTCTTTAGTTTTGCTTTGTCAAATCAAAATCTGGTTTACAGAGCTTCTAAGTTTTCAGGATTGTCTTGAAGTCTCCAGGAATTTTGGCTCATTTCCCGGGCTCCTGGAATTATCAAAATTTCTCCCAGAATTTAGTTTTCTTCAGGAAATTCTCCAGGTTTTCAACAATTTTCACAATTAGATCATTTTAAAATATTGGTTGACAGTATGGAAATCTGAAGTTTAGCAATGTTTTTTTATGAAGAGTAATGGCATACCTTAACAGTGACAAAATCAGAAACTAGTGTTTCATATAAACAATGTGTTCAGATTTTGAACAAGAGTATTGTACACGCGACATTTTACAAAAGTGTACACATTGCAAATGTGTACGGACGACCAAAAGAAAATCTCCAAGAATTCTGCTTTACAACTTGGGACCTTGGTTATATGCAGTTGGTAGAAAAAAAATGTCCCACGCATTGCAGCTAAAATAAAGTTGGCATTCATAACATTGTCACCAAAGGTCATTGTTTTTTTTAAAATTCTATCTGGTTTTCATTTAATTCAAACTTCATACTTGACTTTTTTATTAGCCATTATCTCTAATTCTCTATTAGTTTTTAATTACCTTCAGCTTAATTTTTGAAACTCTAGAACCAAATAAAATGCGAATTCCTGATCAAATGACTTATTGTGATCACCGAATTGAAACATCTATTAATTTTTAAAATGTCTGTCCTTGAAAATAAGCCCTTCTTTGTTTTATATAGACAGTTAACTTCAAGTGCGGTCTGATTTTAACACCGTTTTTACCAGATACAAATCTACCTACTCATCCATTACATCCATTATTAAGAGTGCAGATAAATAAAATCCTTGCTTACATTGCTTTGTGAATTGTCACAAAATCTTTATAAAGTTAAATATAAACTGTGCTTGCATTTTTATCCAGGGTCGTATTACCAAAACGAAAGACTCTCAATTTTATTAGTATTTGCTTTGTGACGATACTTATCTATTAACCCTTACTGCATTTTTAATTTTGTACTTTCGTATCTATTGTGAAATAGGAGCATACAATACTATGGAGTACGGCCTTCAACCTACATTCCTTTCCTTCATAATAGATAAATTTAACCTTATTTGAATATAACTAAATTCAATCACCTACAATGAACAATATCAGTATATGGCACATCAGCACCTTATTTCAAAAGTAAAGGAAACAATTTATGAAACAAATCTTTCCAAAATATTCTAATTCCATAAAAGACAACGTTGAATTATTCTACTGCAGTTACTGCAGTAATCTACTGCCATTTGGTTTACTGCAGTTACTGCAGTAATCTACTGCCATTAGGTTTACTGCAGTTACTGCAGTAATTTACTGGCATTAAGTCTACTGCAGTTACTGCAGTAATCTATTGGAATTAGGTCTACTGCAGTTACTGCAGTAATCTATTGGCATTAGGTCTACTGCAGTTTACTGCAGTAATCTATTGCTATTAAGTCTACTGCAGTTATTGTAGTAATCAATTGCTGTTAAGACTACTGCAGTTACAGCAGTAATCAATTGCTATTTAGTCTACTGCAGTTACTGCAATAATCTATTGCTATTAAGTCTACTGTAGTTAGTGCAATAATCTATTGCTATTACGTCTACTTCAGTTACTGCAGTAAGCTATTGGTATTAGGTCTCCTGCAGTTACTGCAGTAATCTACTGGCATTAGGTCTACTGCAGTTACTTCAGTAATCTACTGGCATTAACTGCAGCAGGATTATTTCGACATGGTCCCTAAGGCCTTTGATGTGTTGTATTCAGTCTTCGGGCATTTTTGTTAGTTAGGTACAAGGGTTCATACCTGGAACACCAGGGTAACCTTCTACTCTTTATCCGAGTTCTTTACAGAGAGAACTGTGTACACTAGGGCTACAGTTTACAGTCTCTATTAAAGAATAATTGTTTTACCACAAGAACTGGTGCTAACCAGTTCTGAACCGTTTGCATTGCTGGTGGCTGTAGATCACAGGCTCTTCTTGGGGTAAGTTTTGCTAGGATTTTTTGGTTACTAATAGGACAGATTTTTTAGGATAAAGAAACATCGTTGAAAAGTACACTGGATAAACAAGTTAAAGACTCCCTGTCCTCAAAATGAAATGAAATAATCTAAGAAGAACAGGGAAATTGGAAAGAAAAATCCAAAAGAGAGTCGTCATGAAATTTAATTGTTGGTGGATAATCAAGATACAAACTTTTTGCCGTAAGACTTCCGACTACATATTAGAGAATGTTGTCAATATGTAGCAACCTCCCTCTCAGTTGTGTATGATTACAAGGTTGCTGCATATGAGATTACTGTAAATTCATGGATCAAAAGCGTACAGAATTAAGACATATCATATAAAGACAAAGAAAATGAGCACTGCTGGACACACTGAAGGAGTACTGCCAAGAGGTTTGGACCAAGCACTGAAGATAAAAGCATTGGACAACATTAAATAATATACAGCAACTCTTTGCAGACACTCAGCCTTTGATTCAAAGATAAAGAGTGAATTAAAAAAGGCAACTTAGATGAGAATTTAGATAAAATTGACCAAGGAAAGTTTGTAGACTGAATGACATACAAACCTATTGTTACAATTTGTTTTGAAGGATAGTGGTCAATAAATTGGTCTTCAGTATAAAGTAACCTTTGCAGAGATTACAGCAAAGGTTACTTCAATATGCAGTAACCTCGACAGTAACCTTTGCAAAAATACTGCAACGGTTTCTTCAACATGCAGTAACCTTTACAAAAACATATTGCATAGGTTACCTCAATATGCAGTAACCTTTACAAGATTACTGCAAAGGTTGCTTCAATATGCTGTGACCTTTGCAAAGAGTACTGCAAATATTACTTCAATATGCAGTAACCTTGGTAACGATTACTGCAAAGGTCACTTTACAGTAATATGCAGTAACCTTCGCAAAAAGTACTGCAAAGGTTACTTTTCAAAGACATACAATTGATATTTTAAAGAATATTCAAGACCAAATATCATTTGATGAAGACACAAAAAGAGTGTTGGGGCACCAATTGAAATGAAAAACATTTGAGCTTCACAGAATTAAAAAGAGCAATCTAGAACAATGAAAATGAATGTGGATTGCTTGATACAAACCATTTGTCTTAACTCTAAAGCTGAAGACACTCTAGAAATTCCTTGCAGGCACATTGTCACAAAAATCAAAGAGTATTAGAAAAATCAATCTAGGAAAGTGATCATAGGCAGATGGAAAAACAAAGGAATGTTAGTGGACTGACTAAAATACAAACTGTTTGGCATGAGGTATTTTACGCTACTGGTCAAACAAAGAAGCTGACACACATCTTATTATGCTCTACAGAAAAATAGAAAGAGCAATTTAGAATAATTCAGAATGAAGAATAGAGAGGAATGTTAGCGGACCGACTAACAATTGCGGCTTTTCTTTAGACCACGTTGAAGCTGATCATGGTATATAGAAAAATAGAGCAATTTTAGAAGAGATTCAGAATGTAGAAAACAAAATCACACACATTGGAACTATTGAAATACAAACCTGTTGCCATGAGGTTTTCTACAGATACACCAGAGGCGGTCAGGATCGTCACTGCTTGTCCAACTCACATTATCATCTTCATCATCAACTGCATCGTCAGAATGGACAGTGATTTCTAGATCTAAAAATTCAGATGTAAAATAAATGATGACATCAAAGTATTTAAATAAATTAACAGAATAAACTAGTTGCAACAAAAGCATGTAAAGGCAGGTGGGAGTTTGGGTCAAGGAGGCCATCATTATCAGGTTTAATAGACCATTGTTGAATGAAGATTGTGGAAGGTTTCAATAACACCCTGAAGACAGGAATGGAGGAAGGGGGCTCGGGTTCACCAACCTAACCACTGAAGTCACAGTACATATGACAAAGCATACATGGTGTCATTTTGAACAAGACTATACGAATAGTTCAAGTCCCAAAAATTATTAGTTTTTATCAAGAGATTCCAGTTTTTATCCAGAGATATAGTTTCTTCTTTTTTTTTTTATAAAACTTCAATCTTAAAAATACTTTAAACTTGGATAGATAAATCTACATTCAGTCAGTAAATGTTAATAAATAATAATCTTTAAAAGTAATTAATGTTACAAACCTTCACTATGAGTGGAAAACTTTCGTTCTTTGCGGACTCGCTTTTCTCTCTGATCTCCAGCTCCCAACTTAAGAGATTTCTCTTTTGATTCACTTTCAGCTTCAAGCTTCTGGTCTTTTGAGCTTGTAGAATCAACCTTATTCTCATCATTGTTGTTATCGCGTTTCCATTGTTTTACTTTATCAACACTTTCTCTTCTTTTCTTTAAGCTTTTAGTATCTATCAGTACTTTATCTTTAGCAAGCTTCTTTCCTGGTTCATTTGACAAACGAAACTGGTCAGATTTTAATTTTTTATGAGGTTGATCTTTGATATCTAACAATCGAGGGGACCCAAACTTCTCTACATCTACTTTAACTTCTTTCATCTGTCCTTTGGCATCTTTTCTAACAGTCACAATATATTGTTGTACTACCTCTTCTGATGACGATGATCTTTTGTGGATTTTTTCAGGTTTTGTTTTCTGTAATACATCTTTGTCTTTCAGTTTTTGCAAAGGGTTTTTCAGTTTGGATGTTTCTCTGACCTTTTTCAAACCATGTTGCAGAATTTGTCGTCTGATATCATCTTGCTCTTCCTTGCCTACCTTCAGCTTCTTCTCCACTTTTTCATGACAAGCTTCCTCTTTCTTTGGTACTAACCTCTTTTCTTTGTAAAGGCTTTTAAACATTTTTTGGATTTCAGCAGCATCATGTTTCTCTTTATGTTTTTTACTAGTATTTTCTTTTCTAGTCTCTATCATCTTTCTAGTTAATCTTTCATCTTTCTCAGACTCCATGTCTGTTGAGTCTTCAGACTTCAGATTTGCATTTCTTGCTATTCTAGATGATCGCCTAGCAACGTGTTTTCTACCCGTTGCTGCATCTTTGCTCTCGTTATTCGAAACATCAGCCTCATCACTTGTTGGTACATGTGGTAATGACGAAACAAGCTGATTGGCTACTGACTTTGGTTCCGGTCCTAAACTTATCATGCCTCCGAGAAGATTTGGAAAGTTGAAAGACTCATCTGTAGAACTGACTTCAATTGTAGTTGATGTGTTCAGGAAGGGATCAGTCTCCATTGTCATTGGTTTTCCATCAATGTACATATCACCACCAAGGCAAAAATCATCTGAAGCCATTGATTCTGATTGGTAGGGGTTTTGTACAATTAAAACCTGATTCATTTCATCAGAAGACATTGCTTTACCGATGGCTTCCAGTTGTGCATTTGACAAAAGAGACTGACTACCAAGGGTGCTCATACCAACAATGCCTTCCTAAAATAAATAAAACAAAAAATTTATTTTATTACCAAGGCTAAAAAATATTTCTATTATTATCACAAATCATTAAATAAGGATTGAATGAAAAAAAGAGAAATATAATTTTTTTGTAAAACAAAATTATAATTTAACTAAATATAAATAATTGAATTAAAGAAAATGAAAATAAACTAAAAACGTTTTATGAAATACCCTTTATGAAACAATGTCAGTCTCTCTAACAATAAAATATTCTGATATAAGGCAAGACGTTTTTAAACATTGTTTTACAAATGCTCTGACGCAGAAAATTAAGGTTTTACAAAATAAAATTAAATATTTGGCCTGTTAGCAAACTCTCAAAATTCAATTAAATAAAATGTCTATTCCCAACTATGATTCATATATTTTTTTTTAATCTTTCTTTTTATTTTATCCTCTTTGTTGATTTTACTACTAAAGTAAAAGATTAAAATTTATTTTTATAACACCCTCTTTTTAGCTGATTGTCTAAACAAATTTTTGCAAAACAAGGTGTAAAAAAGCCTGCTGCCAAACTATCTTATCTGAATTCAGAAACGTGTAACACAAAAGCCTAAACTACAAAGAAATGAAAGAGATTCTACTGTAAATAACAAGTTTTTATAATGGTGTCAGATAAGTAGCTTTAAATTTGAAGGTCTGTCCAAGGAGGTTTCACTATAAAACCTGGTCTGTTAAAACTTATGTACTTTGATTTTACTAGTAAAATTCCAGATTTTTATTTGTGTGATTTGAGTTATTTACATTCTCTTAAAACAACAATAAACAACAATACATAAAAGTATTAAAATTGCAAATAAACATAAGAAAATGCTAGGGATAACCTTATAACAGAATGTGCCGACTTTGGCTTGGTCAGTCAGCTGCAAACTTTAAATCAGTGATATTTTACTGGACTTTTGTAATGTTTTAATTTTATATTTTGCTATTCGATATCTGATGTCAGTTTTTAAAGGTAATTTTTAACCACTTTTTAATATGTGTCCTTTTAGTATCTCTTTTATATTTATGTACAGAGATTACCACAATTCAGTTTTTTTTTTCTGTGAAGATGATTTTACTAAATCTAACATTATGATTGAATGGATGACTTAATGAATGAGTGAAAAAACGAACGAACGAATCAGAGAATTAATGAATGAGTAAAAGAAAGAATGAATGAATAAATTAATCAATCAATGAGTCAATGAATGAATGAATGAGTAAATGAATGAGTGAAAGAATGAATGACTCAATGAATAAATGGATGCATTAATGAATGAAAATGAATGAATGAATTGATGACTTTGTGAATGAGTGAGTGAATTAATGACTGAATTATTTGCATGAATGAGTAAGTAAATATATGAATGAATGAATCATTCATATATATTTTCATGGTGGTAATTGGGCAGAGTACAATTGGAGACAATCCCCTACTGTTTTCAATTGCATCCTTCTGGTTGGTGTTTGGGCAGTACACCTGGAGACAATCCCTTCTCTTTTCAATGGGATCCTACTGGTGGTGTTTGGGCAGTACACCTGGAGACAATCCCTTCTCTTTCCAATAGGATCCATCTGGTGGTGTTTGGGCAGTACACTTGGAGACAATCCCCTACTCTTTCCAGTGGGGTCCTTTTGATGGTGATTGGACAGTACACCGGGAGACAATTCTCTACTCTTTCCAGTGGGGTCTTTCTGGTGGTGATTGGGCAGTACATCTGGAGACAATCCACTACTCTTTCCAATGGGGTCCTTCTGGTAGTGATTGAGCAGTACACTGGGAGAAAATCCCCTACTCTTTCCAGTGGGGTCCTTCAGGTGGTGGTTGGGCAGTACACTGGGAGACAATCCCCTACTCTTTCCAGTGGTGTCCTTCTGGTGGTGATTGGGCATTACACTGGGAGACAATCCCCTACTCTTTGCAATGGGGTCCTTCTGGTGGTGATTGAGCAGTACACCGGGAGAAAATCCCCTACTCTTTCCAGTGGGGTCCTTGTGGTGGTGGTGGTTGGGCAGTACACTGAGAGACAATCCCCTACTCTTTCCAGTGGTGTCCTTCTGGTGGTGATTGGGCAGTACACTGGGAGACAATCCCCTACTCTTTCCAGTGGTGTCCCGGTGGTGATTGGGCAGTACATTGGGAGAAAATCCCCTACTATTTTCAGTGGGATCCTTCTGGTAGTGATTGGGCAATAAACTTCGAGACAATCCCCTACTCTTTCCAATGGGGTCCTTCTGGTGGTGATTGGGCAGTACACTGGGAGACAAAACCCCTACTCTTTCCAATGCGGTCCTTCTGGTAGTGATTGGGCAGTATAATGGGAGACAATCCCCTACTCTTTCCAATGGGGTTCTTCTGGTGGTGGTTGGGCAGTACAATGGGAGACAATCCCCTACTCTTTCCAATGGGGTCCTTCTGGTGGTGGTTGGGCAGTACACTGGAAGACAATCTCCTACTCTTTCCAATGGGGTCCTTCTGGTGGTGATTGGGCAGTACACTGGGAGACAATCCCCTACTCTTTCCAATGGGGTCCTTCTGGTGGTGGTTGGGCAGTACAATGGAAGACAATCTCCTACTCTTTCCAGTGGTGTCCTTCTGGTGGTGATTGGGCAGTACATTGGGAGACAATCCCCCTACACTTTTCCATGAGTTACATGCCAGCTCTCCAATACATATGTAATGTTATATTTTTAATTCTAATTTTTAATAAGACCTCTAATTATCAAATCAAGCTAATGAGAACTGGGTTTTCATGCTTGACCTGCCTTGACATTTGACCTGCCTTGACCTTTTAAATACTTTAATGCAGATATGCAAATATGAATTGTGAGCAGACTTATTTCAATGCTTATTACAGATTAATTTAAAGATAATCAGGAAAACAAATACAATAGGAATGTACAACGATTATCTGCATCAACAGATCAGAAAACTAGAAGCAGGGTTTAAGCTGTCACGAGCTAAATACTATGCCATAGTTGAATTGGCTTATTTTTTAGTTTCCATATTAGCCAATATAACTAAGGAATGTTAACCTAAATTTTTATATATTATTATTATTTTGACAGGTTTTGGCTCACAAACTTGATTTTGGTTAATCAATTTAAAGCTAAATTAGCCAAGTTGCTGAACAAACATTTCTTCGAACTTAATCACTGCAGAAGGATATTAATTGCCTATTCAGAATACTACATTGTACAATCATTATTAGCTCAATTTGACTAGATTCCTTGCAAAGGTGAGGTAAAGTTTAAAAGTTAAAAATTAGTTTAAATGCAATTGTGTTTGTATTTTCCAAGAATATCCCCATGCACAGTCTAACCAGGTCACTATGGAGACCATGGTTCATAGTTAACTTAGGCCTAGATGTTAATTTTATTGAATTTCGGAAATCCCTTTGTAAGATTTTTTGTGGTGCTCGAAATTTACATTTGTGGCAGAGCCAAACCAACTGTGACATAAGTCGCAAATGCTAGTTTTCCACAACAGGCAGACATCTAAAAATGGACAATTTTTTCAATTTTAATTTATTTAAAAAATATACTGTTTATACATTCAAATTTAAAACTACCTTAACAATATTCAGATATATAATCAAAACATTTTCAAAGAATGCAATTTAATTAAACTGACCTTGCTTTATCAATGTATAATAATGCATAACAATTTTCAAATGGAGTTTTCTCAAACTTACATTTCAAATTTTTGAACATCAATTGTTAATAAAATCACAGGGAAACATCGTATAACACTGATGTTGTGTAGATTTATAATCTATAAAAACTCAATTTTCAATTTTCTGACTTATGCCTCATTTGGCTTGGCTCTGCCACATTTAAACTCTATTGCACCTGTGAACTTGACTTGATGAAATGCAGAACACAAGGTTGTTACCATGAATAAACAACCCTCTGTTAGTAGACCGGCTAGATTTTTATAACAGGGAAAGAATTTACCGCTTGACTGAAAAATCTATTACTATTTTGGTATTTACCAACATTCCATGTATGCTAAAATTCACAACTATCAGCTGTTTAGAAAGTCAGGTTTATGTGTTTACAAACTACCGTCAAGTGAGCGTACAGAGTCACACACACCATATCTTTGAAAAAAAACTTAAAAGGTTCCTATTTTGTTAAATAGGAAACACATAGGGCAGTATTATAAAATACACAATTATTTCCAAACAGATGGCCGCTGGTTTCTATCAGTCAGTGTACTTTCATCATTATATTATTATGCATAATTGTTTTGATGAATATGCGTTTAAATATCGTTGAACTGACAGGTGTTGAACTTTGTAATTAGCTAATTGGGAATTAATTAATTTACATGGCTCAATTGTTTACTAGCCCAGCATACAATGGCTAGTGAAAATTGCACTGGGCTAGTGAATTTTCATTTTTACTAGCCCAGTTGGCTAGTGAATACAAGTTTCAAGCAGTCACTTTTACACATTGTAGATTAAGTTGGCACAGACATGGACTATTTGAATTGCTTGTAGGCTAGTGAAATGTAAAGACAACTTGGCCAGTGGACTAGTAAAAAAAACCAAAAACTGAGGCCTGATTTAACTCATATTATATTACTAGTAAAACCAAATAAGTGTAAAAATAATTTGTATGTAACAGAGATTTAAAATCCAAAATGTTCACTAATCAACTTCAAGTAAGAAAGTATAATTTACACACTCCAAGCAATGAGGTAAATACCATCGTGAATAGATTCAATATTTCGACATAAATTATGTCATTATCAGAAAAAAATTGAATTTATTCATGATAGCATGTATCTCATTGCTTGTACTGTATTATTTTTTCTTATAGATTTAAATATAGGTTGTCAAATTTTAGTAATTTATTGGTTATGTAAACATGAATAAAAATGGATAAAATTTAAGAGATAAAAATCAAAAATGTTGTACATGTACAGAAAAGGTCAGAAAAACAACGTACATTGATTGTTAATTTTAAATAAATTCCATAAACTTTTGAAGTAATAAATAAAGATGGTTAAAATATTAAAAGAGAAGTATCATACAAATATTAAACAGAGAAAAGAATTGAACTTAAAAAAACACTTTTGAATAAAATAATTAAATAAGTAAATAGAAATATTTCAAACAGTTGCAGACAAGGTCATAAGGTCACAAACCCAAGGCCATCCATGTGTTTCCATGACAACTTCGCCATCATGCCCTACCTCACTTAGGCTCTCACTTGAACTACCCGTCAGGTTCCAAATCGGGCTTCCGATACCCATACGTTGCACGACAACATTCTTTGATTCGCTAATGATAACATCTTCTGACGGCTGTGTCGTGCACATTCCTATATTACCGGACGATGAATCCACAACATCTTCAGCTATCAATTCGTTGCTCTCTTCCATCCTATGTGATAATAAATGGTTAGTGAAACCTATTTGTTATATCGTGAAAATTCCCAAAAAAGGTTTAATTAACCTGCTCTTATTAAAGTAGCACACTTAAAAATAGAAATCGTAATAATTGTGCAATGTTATTGTTTTTATAAAATCAAGAATGAGAGAGGCTTCCAGCATTTTGAAATTTTTAAAATATTTTTCAACATTGCTCAATATTTTTCAACATTTTTAAATACTTTTAAACGTTTTTGAAGATTCTCTTATTGTTGCGAGGGTTACGAGCAGCACACTAATAAAAAATTACCAGAAAAATCTGAAATAATTTCCAGATTTCAAGATGATTGGATGCAGTGGGTTTACTAGGTCAAGTAGATTGTGGTGTTCCAATTGGCTGTTTGGCTCTTGTTGATTCTCATTGTCTATCATTTTTATTGTTATGAAAGCCTGTTTGACAATCAAACTTACAGTAAAATATTAATTATTCTTAAAGATGTATTGTCACTTGAAAATGACCAAAAAATCAATGACATTAATTTTGAAATTAACTTGCTCATAATCAA
>JAOTQE010083544.1:0-15454 GCA_025631205.1 Nesometra sesokonis
ATCTCATCAGTATTCTTATCAAATTTCAATT
Organism: Nesometra sesokonis; assembly: GCA_025631205.1. Taxonomy (NCBI): domain Eukaryota; kingdom Metazoa; phylum Echinodermata; class Crinoidea; order Comatulida; family Antedonidae; genus Nesometra; species Nesometra sesokonis. The sequence goes on from JAOTQE010083544.1 coordinate 32, forward strand.
TATCATCAACAAAAGTGCCAAGATATTTATATTCATGGACACGTTTAATAATGTTCCCTTCCAGTGATGATGATGAAGATGATGATAAGAGGACTTATCAACTGGTTAAACTATCAAAGTGATTTGATCCACCGAAAATTGGGTTGTGAGGGTTGTGTCAACCCAAAAGTCGCACACTGGATCCGCCCATGAATGGTTACACTCCTGGGCATTCGCATAATCTTTACTTTCGTTGGCTTCTTTACATATCGTCTGACGTTCCAATGACGCTAATATTTTAATATTTTTATTTCATACCAGATGATATGGCCATGAGGAACGGTCTCCAGACGCAGTTTACGTCGTCTCTTGGTAACTCATGGAAAGTATTAGCTCTTGGAGAGGTAAGTCAATACAGTTGAACCTCCCGTAAGCGGACACCCTGTCCGCACAGGGAGGTTCAACTGTAGTAGGTAACATGGAAAGATTAAGTTTTAGATTTTACTACTACTAAGTACTTAATAATTCGTACTATATTGGTCCCTCAGTGGGGTTTTCAGGGCCAAAATATTCAAATTTACCATAGCAACAAAATAAACGTCAGTCTATATGATTTTGCAGTTGAAGTTGACACCTATTTAAATACCTGTTTGTTCCTCCTATCTCATCGGTGTATTGGTGTATTTGGTACCTCCTGTATGCGGACACATCCCGTAAGCGGACGCGGACACTTTTGGTCTGAAAATTTAGATTTTTTCGTATGTTAATTTACCTCCCGTAAGCGGGCATTCCGGAAAATTTAGTGATTTTCTGTACAACGAATACCAAGGTCTGTACAAAATCGTCTTTATACTGTAATGGATGAGAATCATATTACTGGACCAATCTTAAAAATGATAAATCATTAATCAAATATAGAATGTGGTGTCTAGAAATTTAAGAGGGCATTTTTGTTGAGAATTCCGTGAAATGTGAGACATAAGGACGTATACAACTTTACAACTTTGGCCCTCTATCGGTCAAAATTCTCGTAAGCGGACATCTCCCGTAAGCGGAAACTTTTCCCGTACCCGAGGGTGCCCGCCTATGAGAGGTTCAACTGTAATACAAATCTAAAATATATTTTATAATTGTTTTGTTGTAATTCTTCTATACTCAGATATGCGATGATGTGCCCGACGCCGTACATCCATGCTTCATATATCCCGATCTTATGGATTACGCCAGGATTCAATGTAACAACTTAAGAAGAGATATCTTCGGATCCTGCCATCCTGAGGTGAGAGCACAATCTAGTTAAGGTTTAAGACGATAATGGATTCCTTCCCCTTTCGTAAAGTAAAATATATCAATATTATTAACATTGTCATTAACAAAAATTTTCAGCAATCATAAGACAAGAATTTATCTCTTAACACAAGCCTGAGGCCATTTCCGAACATCTAAAGACCAAAATTCCCTGAAGAGCATGTCCCCATGACCCCAGCCCCACTTCCGTCCTCCTCCCAAAAAAGTCTGTATTCGCCCCTCGGAAAGCCTATATAAAAAGCCATACTGTATCAAATGTCACAAATGTGACACAGCCAAGCCAAATGAAGGAAAAGTCGCAACGCTGGCTTTCCACCTTTTTCCGATTTTTATTTTATTTTAAAAACATGCAGCAGAAACAGTTAACTTTCATGCAACAAAACTGTTTTCAGGTGATCAAAAACAAAAAAAAATGAAACTTAAAATTAACCAGCTTTCAAGTAATTTTTAAATGCCGTTTTCTCAAAACTTAGTCTCTAAATACTCAAATTTTGACCGTACCAATATTGTATTTTTGTATATTAAAGACATTATTAAAGATGTGTTAATAATCAAATTACAATTTTTTGAATTATTTTTTCTTTAACCTGGCTCTGCCGCAATTGTATGTATGATATCACCGGCCCTCATACGGTATACGTCAGTATCTAGACTGTGTGGCAATGATCAGAACCTAAAGGCTGAAGATTCTAAAAAAAGTTATCCAGCCCTTGTACTTTTTTGTTGACTACTGTCCTATTGTAAAAGAGTAGGCCAGTCCATCCATTCATTCATTCATTCATTTCCAGTCAGTACGTGCACTGTTTCAATTGCGTGCCTCTCCACACGACAGGCATAGGCCTCGTGCCTGGGATCTACAGTGACTATTGTTTGTCTTGTTGTTGCCTTTTCTTAGGTTGATCCTGGATATTTTCATGATAACTGTATGCGGGATATGTGTTCACTTGGCATCGAATCAGACGTATCACTTTGCAGTATACTAACGTCATACGCAAGAGAATGTTCTGCTAAAGACGTTGCACTATTTTGGAGATCTGAAGATTTTTGCCGTGAGTTGTATTTTAATGTTCATTGAAATTGCATACCTTAACATCAAAGTCAAACTACACTGATTACAAATGTTGAAGAGGGAATTAGGAATGGACCAAATTAGAGAGAACATACACATTCAATACTCTGATAAAATATAAAAATTTATCCAAATGACATTCTAACTTGGCTACATGGTATTCAAACTGGTCTAACTGACATTTTAACCAAGCTATCTGGTGTTGAAATTGGCCCAAATGACATTTAACTAGGACCAGTAGTTACAAATATACAATGAAAATCTGTAATATACAGTACATTTCCGCTAGGTCAAAGGTCAATTACCCAATATCCGGTCATTTTTAGGAGGCACCATCCATTATAGCAAATACAAAAGTGTATGTTCTGAGCATTTTGACACCACATACAACTCTCAATTACCAGTAGTTACGGAGATACAATGAAAATATGTGTAATATAGGTCAAAGGTCAATAACTTTTGTTACGGCCATTTTTGGACAAAATGTTCCATTAGAGTAAATAGAAATGTATGTATTCAGAACACCTAAATCAAAACTCTATGACTAGTAGTTCTAGAGATATTGACTGTTACTAACATTTCATTCACTAAAGGTCAAAGGTCAATAAATAAAGTTTCTGGTCATTTTTGAACAAAATGTTTCATTGGGTCAAATAGGAATATATGAATTCTGAATAATTTGACACCAAAATCAAAACTATACGACCAGTAGTTGCTGAGATATAGACTGTTACTGGGAAAATGGCGGCCATTTTGGATTTCGGGCTCCCACAGGTTTTCCCCACATTTTGGCGAGGGTCACCCTCGCTTATTTTCTTATTTACTACTCTAGATGATAAATCCACAGAGAAACGGACCTTCGCTCTCAACGGTCACGAAAGTCCCAAAAATGACCCTATAAAGAGATGTTTTTATATTAGACAGATAAACTTGTGGAAAGTGAGAAGATAAAATTCCAAAGAGTAGCAAAACATTTGTTTCCAAAATTTAACAACAACAGGTAAAATCAAATGCGCCTTCACGAATAAAAGCTGTCTTTGAAGAGATGAATACGTGGAAAACCAGAGGGACGAAGGTAAAGAATTCCAACGAGTAGTCGCAGCAAAATATCTGTTTCCAATGGTTTTCAAGTTTATTTTAGGAACGGAAAGAAGTTTTTGATTTGAGAAGTGAAGGTTCCTAAAATATAACCAGAAGGTCCTACCTAGTATCCATATTAATATTGATATTTCCAATTACAGCTAAAACCTGTCCTGGGAGACAGATATACACAGAATGTCAATCAGGCTGCAAGACCACATGTGCAGAAGCTAACTATAATCTAGACCAGTACTGCCAAACCAGATGCCTTCCAGGTTGTCATTGTCCCGAGGGAACCTATCTTGAGAACGGAGTTTGTATCGAGAAGGAACTATGTCCATGTTCATATAACCGACAAAAGTACTACAACGGATCTTCAATCTTTCAGGATTGTAATGAATGGTAAGTAGGCTTAATACACCTTTACACATTTTTCCACCAATAAATTACAACTCAGTCTTTCTTACATAAACAAATACCCATATCTCGATGATCTCCTGCTCCGTGCAATCATTCTAAATTAAAATCGCTTTAGTTCGTTATTTTCTAAAACTCGGCATGTTGTCGAACGGCCCTTGGCCGAGTGGGTAAAACCGTTGACTTATAACCTGTAGTATACTTTCAAATGTCAGTCCAAGTCCAGCGACTATTAGTGTTTTTTTTTTTTCAAATTGCTGGCTGTTTGTTACTTCCTTTCTATAAGCAGATTCTCTATAAACAAGTTTGGTTGTTAGATCTTGCACCTTGCTGTTACTTCCTTCCAATAAGTCGATGTCGTCAGCAAACCGATGATTGCAAACCGGTCTGCCACCAATCGATATGGAAGAATGGTGGTGTTCAAGCGTCTCCTTTATGATCCTTTTCAGAAACAAGTTAAAAAGTACAGAAGAGAGAATACAACCCTGTCCAACGCCTACTGTTGTTTGGAAATATCTCCTATCTGAGATTGTCCGATAGGACTACGCTGCTTATCACAGAGTGCTTCAATCGTTTGTACAAGTCCTTCCTCAATGTTGAAGCCTCTGAGGATGTGCAAAAGACCCTTGTGCCAGACTCTGTCAAAAGCCTTTCTGAAGTCTAAAACATTGTGGAACACGTCTTTTTGATGTTGTAGATGTTTTCTATGAGCACTCTGCAATTAAATATCTGTTCCACCGTGCTTCGACCTGCCCTGAAACCTGCTTGTTCTTCTGCAAGTTACTCTTCAGTCCTTGATTTTAGTCTGTTCAGGATTGCTCTGAACATAACTTTGCTAGGGTGACTAACAAGTCTTATGGTCATGTAGTGTAGTAATACTTTCATTCATTCATTTTATTCAATTCAGAAATACATCCATCAACACAAGAAATAGAGTATATAAATATATATCCAGAACATACATAGAACACATGTATACCTAGAGTAATTCCATGAAGTACTGTGATTTAAATTGATAACTTGAACAACTTAGTGCCAATTTTAACAATTTTACATATAAGCTGGAATCATAATGTAAGTTCAGCGATGTACTTCAAGTGGTCGTTATTACTACTTTCAACTCTACTTTCAACTCTACTTTTAAAACTAACACAGTTTCTGATATATTCATTAAAACTAAATTTCCTAGAAACAACAAAAACTAGCACTACAGTTTCTAGGTATGCGCAACAACAGTCTTAATGAATCGTTATAACAAATCTCCAATGTTAAGGAAGAAATAATGTATAATTTGTTGAAATGGTTATAAAAAGTCTATCAACATTAATTATAAACGTATTTCTAAAACGGTTTGTACTTGGACTATTGTGTACGAATCTTGCTCTACCGAATCTATTTATAACAGTCTCTATGGAGGGAAGTGTTGGGTTGTGCAAATCTAACGAATTGGACTTACATAGTTTGTCATGAATTGTGAGTAATAATAGCATAAGTATAGTTGGTATGTTGGTAAAGGAGTGGATATTGAGTGATGGCACAGCTGGGCATTGGGTGAAAAGATCCGAGTTCGAGATACAGTATTCCAATACCATTCTTGCTTATGACTTTGGTTTACTTCATTACCTAAACGCGATAAGCTTTCTCAGAGGATGACAACTACCACGAGGTGGCCCATGGGATCTAGAACCAGCCCAATGAAAAAAAAAAAACATTTGAATGCCATATTTTTATTTTATTTTTATTTATTATTATTAAAATGTTGTATTTCAGTGTTTGTTTAAATGGCAAGTGGAAGTGTGATACTAAAGTCTGCATTGGTAAATGCTCTGTGAGAGGAGCGGGTCATATAACAACGATTGATAAGAAGGAGTACACTTTTCATGGATTGTGCGCGTATACGCTTCTTGAGGTGAGTCACGTTTACTTATTACAATTCGTTGTGGCATTACTGTCTAGGTAGATACGAACAAGAGGGGTCAGCAATAAGAAACAGTAGGTACGAAGGTTACTGTATACTACAAAGGGAGGGGAATTAAAAAAAATACCAAAAAACGTCTAGAAAATCCGATTAAATCGCTTAAAAAATGATACGGAGCATGCGTTAAAAAATGTGCATGCTAAGTCAATATTAATGACGTAAAATTAGAATTGGGACCAATGAACATCTACTAACTTAACAAAAAACCTCTCTGTTACTGATATGCGTTTACGAATTACAGACAGCTGTTAAATGGGAGTGTCCCATAGCCGAGCGGTTTTTCTGGCAACTATTAACCGAGCAATTCATGTAGGTACGCATCATGAGCTCGCAAATTCAAATATCTGGGGTAAACTTGGCTTGTTATGAAGGTCCGGTTGAGCCCCCAATACACCAACGGCCTACAAAACATGCAGAATACGGCAGATACCGTGTTTTTGCTTGTTGAATTGAAAACCTTGAACACGCCCACCTCAACTTTGCCCTACCAGTCGGGGGTGTCGTGCTGCTACTGGTCGCCCGGACGGTTGGCCGGTTGGCCATATGTTATTTCAAAACGACACACAGAGTAACCAAGCAACTATTTCAGGGACTTTTCAGAGAGAGGTCGAGGAGGGGGCCCTGACACCCCCTAAAGTTTTTAGTTTTGATTGTGTTTTTTCGTTTTCAACATGGTAAATCGCTTTAAATTTTGACATTTCAAAAAACATTATTAAATGAATTCGAGTGCAATTTCGGAAAGGTTTCATTGCTAAATTTTGGGTTTGAAATTTCAAACGTCGCCTCTCGTTCTTGCCAGTATGTTTTGTCTCATCACCCTTTCATTCCATTTTGGGTGCGTCACTGTTATTTTATTAGAATGACTGAAAAATATTACAGAGAATTTACCTACAGATAAGTTTAATTCAATAGAATTATAAGATGTTAAAACAAAAGCTGATTTAACATGATGAACGGCCGATTTGTTTGATTTTTATTTTCAACATCCATGATTGACGCAAAATATTATCGCAATATATTATCGCGAAATATTATCATTTTATTTTGCTTTTAGTTTCTTTAAATGAATAACATGTAGTAATATTTTTTATATTTACTTTAAAGGACTGTGTCAACAGAAAGTTTCACATATCGGCTTCATTTGAAGATTGTGGTAGCGATGGCTCCTTAGTGTGTGTTACCTCCGTGACGATGATAGTTGATGATACCATAGTGAAACTAGGCCAAGGTTACCAAGTCTCAATCAACGGAGAATTGACGTCGCTTCCACAAATGAATACCGATATGCACGTATATTTTGGTTCATCGTTGTTCGTTATTGTCGAGTCATTTGGAGTAAAACTTGTCTATGATGGATTTAGACGGGTGTACATTGAAGTCGATCCTGTCTATATGTTCATGGTACGTTGAACATTTTGTTAACTGATTTTGACTGAAGGTTTGATTTTAATTTGAAGTTGAAAATGAATTTTTTGTAAGTTTTAGAAGTTGTCAAAAGTGTTAGGGACGAAATGTGTACAACATAGCTAATTAATTAATGAAACTAAGGTTAATTAAAGCCGTTTGAACATGGAATGACGGATTTTAAGGTAAAGTGATAATTTTCTTACTAAAATACACAAAATTCGAAATGCATTAACATAGTCCAATAAATAAAAACCTTTTCTGTCATAAAATTAGTATAAATTCTCATGCTAATCAAGGATGTGTATTGTCTTTCAGCTTTGTGGTCTTTGTGGAACCTACGACGGCGTGCAAGAGAACGACTTTACAACACGTGACAATGACATAGAGACCAGCATTGCTCTGTTCGCTGCAGGATACGTCCTGGAAAATGAAGATTGTCCAGATCTTGTGGATCGTCTGACATTTGAATCATGTAGCATCAACGCGCGTAATGTCATCCGTGCCGAAAACGAATGCAGCTTCTTGAAGTCGTCTGTCTTCGCCGATTGCCATGGTTTGGTTGAAGTTGATATCTTTTATGAAAACTGTATGCACGACGTCTGTGGTGGGGATGACCACGACACGACCCTTTGTGACTCAATCGCGGCATACGCAAGAGAATGCGCTCTAGTCGGTAAACCAGTAGACGATTGGAGAACACATGCAGATCTAGAAGACAACGGCTGTGGTAAGCTTGTGTTTAAAAATTGTAAATAAGAACAATAGTCTGTGAGTTCTATCCTCAGAGGGGAGTTTACAAAGTCCACTAACCAAAAATACAAACAAAATAGTTAAGCCTCACTGGAAGTTTTTGTTTCCACAATAACACGCACTTCGGCGCGCCAATGATAAACGTTTTCGGAACGAGGGTGACTGCGCGAACTCATCTAACAATTCCGACGTTGCGTGTTACTGCATACCATTGAAATCCACTACACCACATGATGCGTCATGCCACTCATTTCAAGAAGTAGTTTTGCAGCTGCCACTTTCTTTGTTCTGTAATAGCTGTGTTTCTTGCATTCAGTATGTTATATCGTCCAAAGCGAGTCAAGAAAATCTAAAATAGAGTAGGTTTTAAACCTAAGCCTACGCTATATTTCCTGCCGCCAAGCGACTACTTCACGTATGCGCGAAGTTGTCGGGCGATACGGTAAAACAGTAGTATGCGTGTCGTGCGTGAAAGGTTTTGCAACTTCACGAAATATAAACGAAAACGGGTACGCCATAATTCTTGTAACGTTTGCATTGAACACTTTGAATATCTGTCACAGTTGGTCAGTATTTTACGACGATCATCAACAATTTGTAGGTAGAAAATTTGATATTATATCTTTACATTAATTTAGCAACATCCAAAAATCGCTGTATGACGTTTCCGTATTTCTGCAACCCCCCCCCCCCCCCACGTAGCGCCGCCACTGATACCAGATGTATAAGGCCAAAATGATATTGCCTTGCAACGTAACATAATTTTCGTAGGTAAGACTAAACGTTTTGTTGTTTGTATTAAGATTATACAAGCATGTTCTAAAGGGAGTTACAATTTTAAAGTTCATTGCATGATTTTGCTTGAAGTTCTAGTTTTAAAATATTTACATAAAAATACATGTTTTTGAGAGGTTTTTACACTTGTAAATGAGGCAAGGCATAGCAAAACCACCAAGTTGTCGCACAGAAAGCTATTGAGAAATAAGCAAATAAACACCAGGAAATCTAAACAAATACAAAGATTTTTTTTTCTATTTTGTTCCATATCTTTGGTTATAGTTGTCCGAATTTGATAATTGACCCCTCATTTTAAAGCTTAAAGCAAGGGAAATATGGTTTTGATATTAACTCCTTTTTCAATTTTGCGACAACTTGGTGGTTTTGCCATGACATGCCTCAAATGATAATCTTTGTTCTAAAAAGAGTAATGGTTACAAACCCTGATTAAGCCACGCAAAATCCACATTCATATATGAAACATAATTTGGTATGGGAAGCCTAATTCGACCTGTGTGGCTCCACTGTTACCATTTCAGTCAAGTAAAACTACTGTACTATGATTATTACTATTACTCTTTTTAGAAATCAAATGTTCTGTTGGCGGGCAAGAGTACCAGGAATGTGGTTACGCCTGTGAATACTCATGTGCAGATCTTACTTACAAGGATGACTGTTCGTACACATCATGTGTTGCCGGTTGTAATTGCCAGCCTGGGAAAGTTCGAGATTCTAGTGGGCAGTGTGTACCGCACCACGCGTGTAGTTGCGTATACAACGGGAAGACGTATCCGTCCAGAAGCGTCATCGAACATCCTTGTCAGAACTGGTAATGTTTCCATCTTTAATTTTACCCGAAATAAAAACAAATAATAAATAACCAAATTAATAGGGAATACGTTGGGCAAAAAATGTTTTTTAGTGACTGCAGCCTTGTTGTTTTATTCTTGATATTCGATGGAAATCCTGATACGTTATTAGAATTGCTGATTTTGTATATGAAGAGACACGTGTGAATGGCAATTTTTCAGCAGTATGCATCATAAAACTTCTCGATTAGATAAAACAAATATATCAGAAAAAAAACTTACTATTGGCAAATGCATATTTGGTTTTCCAGCTTAAATTTTTTTGTTGATTTAAAGTCGAATTTTCATTGAAGTGTTTGCGGATTGTTGTCAAATTGTACTGTTTTTTTTTTCTTGGCAACATACCTCCGCCTTTTGTTAGAAATAAGAATATTATTTTGTCAATTTTGTGAAATTCTTCATGCCCTTTTCACGCATAATCAACTTACTTTACATACAAAAATCTTACAAAATCTTATGTAGTGTATAAATGGTTGTAGGCCTAAACATCACATGTTTGAAATATACCATATAGGTTAAAAGAGCGGTGCAGAAACGAAGTAATCATGCTACTTCACAATCGTTGCGTAATACCATGGGTTAATGACAGCTTATTCTCTTGTATCCTGTATAACATATGGCACCTTGATTACCTTTTTTTAAAAATTTGTTCACAGTACTTGTTTAAACGGAACATTTGAATGTGATTATAACGATTGTGATGTAGACGTTGTCTGTCCAAATAACCAAGTGTTTCAACAGTTTACGACACAGTGTCCGTTGACGTGCGAAAACTACAACCTAGAACCATCATGCAAATTATCTTATACACCTGGTTGCACCTGTCCAGACGGTCTTGTTCTCGACGTAAGTTTTCATTATAAAAAAACATTCCTATTCTGGTATTTTCGTTCTTAACATTTATGTTACTTTATTATGAGCAAGTTAATTTCAAAATTAATGGTTATAAGTTTTTTCTCATTATCGAGTGACAATATGTCTTTAACGGCTACTCATTACAAAGCTTGTAAGGCATATCTGTCTTGTTATTAGATACACATTTTTTAATAATTTGGATCTTTTAGGAGGATGCACGTCTCTGTGTTGACGCAAAACAATGTCCATGTAAGCACAATGGAATAAGATATGAACATGGAGATTCGATACGAAAAGACTGCAATACATGGTAAGGCTAATGCAGCTAGTCACATTACTTGATACTTTAACTGCTGATGACAATGATATATCACGATGGTTATGATGCTGATAATGATGCAAATGATAATGATTACGATGGATATACTGATATACTGCTTTTTTCTGATGATGATGATGATGATGACGACGACGACAAAGTTGATGATTATGATAATGATGACGATGATGACGGCGGAGGTGACGACGGTGGTCACGACGACGGTGATGATGATGATGATGATGATGACGATGACGACGACGACGAAGTTGATGATTATGATAATGACGACGATGATGATCATGATAATGATGACGGCGACGGCGGAGGTGACGACGGTGGTCACGACGACGGTGATGATGATGATGATGATGATGGTGGTGGTAGTGGTGGTGATGAGGATGATTATGATGATGACGACGACGAAGTTGATGATTATGATAATGATGACGATGATGATCATGATAATGATGACGACGACGGCGACGACGGTGGTCACGACGACGGTGATGATGATGATGATGACGACGACGACGAAGTTGATGATTATGATAATGACGACGATGATGATCATGATAATGATGACGACGACGGCGACGGCGGAGGTGACGACGGTGGTCACGACGACGGTGATGATGATGATGATGATGACGACGACGACGATGATGATCATGATAATAATGACGACGACGGTGACGGCGGAGGTGACGACGGTGGTCACGACGACGGTGATTATGATGATGATTATGATGGTCATGGTGATAGTGATGATGGCGATGACGATGTCGATGATGATGATGATAGTAGTAGAGGTGGTCATGACCTTGTAAACGGTTAAACATCTAGGCATATCCATTATTATTTCGGTATATGCCATTTAAGTCTAAACCTAACACCATGAAATATTTATTTAACAGTTACTGTCGTGGTCGACATTGGGATTGCACAAAACGCCAGTGTTCAGGTAAAATTTCTATTTTCTTTAGAATATTAATTGATGCCCATATTAAAATAACATTCTCCTTTAAGAAAACTACGCTTTATCATGATCTCTTTACCGCACCCATTCTACTATTCATAGCATAAAGTTTCTTTCTGCCATCTTAGACATAATCTCGTCCAGATAATGCAAGTAAAGCGCTAGAAGAGTCACTCAAATTTGTGTTAACTGTTCCCTTGTATTAGAATGTGATATTTTTGTTGACATTTTCTTTATAGGAACTTGTATTGCAACTGGAGATCCACATTACATCACCTTCGATGGCAAGAAGTTCTCCTTCATGGGCAATTGTCGATATGTATTGGCTAAAGAAGTAGACAATGCATTTATAGTCACCGCTGAGAATGTTCCATGTGGAGCAGCTGGTGTTACTTGTACCAAGTCTGTCCACGTTACTATCGGGTCTGTCACCATTGATCTTCTTCGTGGCAGAGCAGTCCTCGTGAATGGTCTTAGTGTAACGCTGCCAAAGGTGTATAACACCCTGCGAATTGACTACGCTGGTCTTTATGTTATCTTAAGATCAGATATTGGTATCGAAATTATGTGGGACGGAGGTAAGTCAATAACATGGACTTTTGACCAACTTGAAAAGTTCTATTAGACTCCATTGCTTTATTACTGATTATAATAGGTTCTATATCTCTTTTACGCTTTAACTGCAAATCAGTATGTATAGATAAGAACAAGCTTGCTATATTGGCCTACTGGTTAATCTCAGTTTCTGGAATCGAAATTCACGTCAAGTAAAACGGATCGTCGGGGTTTTTATGTTTTGAGACACAAAAGTGAAAATTCTGGTGGTGATAGGCAGTATATCTGGGGAAATTCCCCTACTCTCTTTCCGAAGAGTTACTGTGTTCTTTAGCGTGCATTTGAGCCAATGTGCAGACGGACCAACGACTTAACATCATCCAAATATGGTGTAATATTTCGACCATCATGCCGAAACAAAAGTAGAGGGGGATATGTGTTCGACCGGGGACCAGCAAGTCTCGCATAGGTCATCACAGTGACACCACCAGTTTATGGGAAAAAAACAAAATACCTTCATGAGTATATCGACCTAAATGATATTTTCATAATAATATAGATGAAGATATATGGAGAGTAAAATAATTTCTTTTAAATTTTAGCTACAAGATTATACATCACAATTCAGCCAGAGTACAATGGAAAGGTACAAGGCTTATGTGGTAATTACGATGGAATCGCACATAATGATTTTCTTAGCCAAGATGGTGTGATCGAAGCCAGAGCTGATAACTTTGCTAACTCCTGGAAAGTGTCGGAGAATATGTGTATTGATGTGAACTCGGATATAATCCCCGATCCTTGTGAGGTAAGCTGCTTAACCTTACGAAATAAAATACTAGATTCCCTCCTGAAAAAATCCAATGCACGACGTTTGACCATTTTTGTTTACTTTTTAATTACATTTTTGACTGATTTTATTCGTTTTTGTGAGATAACAAAGATACCACAAGTGAACTTATTATTTTCCACTGAGATCCTTCTTGGTTGTGATTGGGTAGAAAAAAAAAATCCCTATTATTTTCCGAAGAGTATACTGCGTTTCTTGACGTGCGCATGACTTAAGTTGCATACGAGACCTGCAGGCCTAACCTAAACCATCAAGCCGAAACACACAGAAGACCACCGAGTTTCTATAGTTTAGTCCACAGCACATTGACTACCACCAATTTTGTCAACTGAGCTAAGTGCCACTCTAGTTCGTCTGATTCTATGAGTGGCAAGTTGGGAATCTAGGCCTACTTAAATGTGGTCCTTCCATCGTTATGACCAACGGTTGAGAGTATTCGGCCATTGAAGTTGTAAATTTAAAATGGGTTGTATCTTTGTGGCATTTTAATGCCACAAAACATGAATGAGTGTTACTATATTAGTAATGCTTGTTACTATATTAGTTTTTGTTTTCTACATTAGCAATTGTAACAAAATGGTCCAAACAATATCACTTTTATTATGCAAATAAGTAACACGCGTGTTATGCAGCTCGAAAATGCCATCAATTCATTCATTTCATTTATCTTTTATTTCGGAATCTCACATCCATAGCAAAACAAAGCAATGCACAATATACTTTAGTTAACCTAACAACTAATTTGCGGCGAAATGAAGACAAAGTACAACACAGAATATGCCAAAACCATCAAGAATACCACTAATAATAAACTACAACATTGCAAAGATGGAACATCTTAGGATTACATAGGACATCATTTGTAACATCCAGAATAATGGAAATAATATTCATACGATTTTTTTAATTGTGCATAAACTTTCATAAAAAATAGTCATCGAATGATGGCAAGCCATTAGAGACGAACATAAAGCTCGCACTGCAGTGTCTCGGTTGCCGCAATAACATACGAAGAGCATTATTGAAACTTTTAGTGATCTTAACGTACTTTTATTATATCTACACCATATACTGATATCGCAATTAAAAAAAAAACTGCCGTTGTCGCCGGTACTTTTAATCGATAATGACTTGTAACCGCTCCTCCTGTTCGTTTATCTGTGCACATTTTTATCTAAGCCTGGTAACACTAAGCAATATATTTAATTATGTCTTGTAGGTGAACCGCAATCGACTTACGTGGGCTCAGAAGAGCTGTGATATTATACGTCATGAAATCTTCCAGCCTTGTCATACTGCTGTCGATCCAGAAATGTTCATCAGATGGTGTGAATACGACGCATGCGCGTAAGTATCATTATTATCAGTTTACAATGATGTATCTATAATTTTCTTAATAAAATAAACAGTAAACTGTTGGATTTTCTCTTGAAAGCGACGGATTTTAAATTTGAACATTTTCATTTGAAATGCGCCGCCCTCTATATCGTCACACAAACTACGGTTCCATCCTTGGACTTAATTGCCTCAAGTACAATACGTACTTATTTATTTTATTCGTCTCGCTTTAATTCTAACTAATTACTGGTTTTTAATTACGTAGACACCCAGATAATGTAGTATGGAATGCCATAGGTGTGGAACACAGAGGAAAAAAAAATTTAATTTAATGTTTTTATACTATTCACTGTTAAGACCCAGTATTCCCAATCAAAGGTTTTTCCTATCCACAGCATATATTTTACAATTTACAATAATTTATAAAAACAATCAAATTATTTCATGGGATTTTATACTTAAAACAACATTTTAATTGACAGTTGTACTTTCGGTGGTGACTGTGAGTGTCTGTGTACGGCCATTGCAGCATATGCTGAACAGTGTAACAAATATGGAATCTACATCCGGTGGCGGTCACAAGATTTATGTCGTAAGTTTTCTAAGAAGAAAAAACGAACATGCCTAATGATTAAATAATTGTATATTTCTTAGATTTAAGTGGTACTTTTTCTTAAAATTACCTCAAGTAGTGGCAAATCTAATATAATTTTATATAACATTAAATTTAAATTAGTTTTCCATACCCCTATATTAAAAGACAAAAAGTGCAACTGCTATGAACTTCAATGGGAGCAAAAGAGACGGCAGAGACAAAATGACTTGGTCAGCAATGCTAAATCTCTATAAAGCTTTAATTTTACCAATTATAACTTACTGTTGTTGTATGTGGG
>JAOTQE010083555.1:0-15453 GCA_025631205.1 Nesometra sesokonis
GCGCCCGGTTGCGTCACTTGTTGTTGTACAATGAATAGCCAATGAGCAATCCAGCCAATATAATAGAGATCAGTGGTGGACGCTCATATCTGATAATCACTGCATGTGTGCGCGAATTCTCTACGCGCACATAGTAGTTTATGACTTTGTTGATGTCAGCGTTATGAGTGCTCAATTACCCGATGACCTCTAACTATTGAGCGTTTTGCCGGAGCGGCATCAAGTTCAATTTGCAAACCGACCATAAAAAAACAGGATTCATCCTCGCTTGCATGTGACTTAATTATGGTACCTACGTTACTAAAAGAAACAAGTTGATCCGTCGTTGTCTTAAAGAACAGAGTTTTATAATCTCCTATACATAACTTGATTACGGTATCTACAGTGGCGGAGCAAGATTGGATGCACAGGGTGCTCGAGAGCCCCCTTCAGACGTAGGAAAAATTAAAATTATTAGGCCTAAATAGGAAGATTGAGGCATAGAGCACACGCTTCAAAGGGAATGGGTGCCCAACTTCAGAGGAAAAGAACATTGAAGTCTATTACTCCACCACAAAAAGGCCTCCCACAACTCAGAGGAATAGGAACATCCTTTCAGAGGAAAACTGATTTATAATGTCAAAGAGAAAAGAAGCAAGAAGTCAACCGTGCCAATATATAACCGTTATATTAGGGATATTTTATTTTGCTTGTAAAAATACGTTTTAGGTTAAGCAGGGGCGGGTTTAGACGGTCGCAGTTGGCGCCCTCTGTTATCGCCAAAACGTGGTTGCGGCCCTTGATATTAGGAGCGCTGGATCTAAAAGTAACACTAAAAAGTTAAAATGTAAACATACATGTCATTATGAGCCATGCATTTCAATATCATAACCGGAAACCACGCCCACTTGTACCAGGGAAAGTGCGCCCCATCCTTTTCCTGGATCCGCCCCTCTTCCCCAATTCCTGAATACGACGCCTGATATTACTAAACAGAAATAAATCGATCAACCGATCATCGTCAACGTCGATCGTCGTCGACGTAAAAAAAAACAAGATTCATCCTCGCTTGCACGTAACTTGACTACGGTATCTATGGAATACTTTCAACTGTAAGTGAGACGATGGTAAACAACACCTTGAGGTCAACAACAACAACAACAACAACAACAACAATAACAATAACAATAATAATAATAATATAAAACATTTATAAAGCGCTAATTCCAGATAAAAATAAATGATCAAAAGCGCATTAATTTTGTACATTCAAGAGATTGATTTAAAAATTAAATAAACGTGTTTTTAGATTAGACTTAAACATTTCAATGTTTGCAGACTGCTTTAAGGATAAAGGTAGTTTGTTCCACATGGACGATGCAGCAAAGAAGAAAGTTCTATTACCATAGGTTTTTGTCTTGTAATTAGGAACAGAAAGTAGAAATTGATTTTCCGTATTCGGACATTTGCGAAACATCCCTATTAAAAGAAGTAATGAAACGCTTACTCAAGTTCTAGCTTCCCAGTGAGAAAACGCATACTCAAACGCAAACAAACTCATATTAAAACGCATACGCATACTCAAAACGCATACTCAAGAAGTAATGAAAGGCATACTCAAGTTCTAGCTTCCCAATGTAAAAAACGCATACTCAAACGCAAACAAACGCAAACGCATATTAAAACGCATACTCATACTCAAAACGCATACTCAAGAAGTAATGAAACGCATACTCAAGAAGTAATGAAACGCTTACTCAAGTTCTAGCTTCTCAGTGTAAAAAACGCATACTCAAACTAAACAAACCCATAATTAAAACGCAAACTCATACTCAAAACGCATACTCAAGAAGTAATGAAACGCATACTCAAGTTCTAGCTTCCCAGTGTAAAAAACGCATACTCAAACGCAAACAAACGCAAACGCATATTAAAACGCATACTCATACAGTAATGAAACGCATACTCAAGTTCTAGCTTCTCAGTGTAAAAAACGCATACTCAAACGTAAACAAACGCCAACGCATATTAAAACGCATACTCATACTCAAAACGCATACTCAAGAAGTAATGAAACGCTTACTCAAGTTCTAGCTTCCCAGTGTTGTCAAGAAGTCTCCAGTTATTCAATACAAACGTGTAATGTCTGGCAACCGGTTCGATTCCAAGCCTGTCCGAAACTCCACATAAGGGCACGGCTAATGTTTTTGGAACAGTCTAAAGAATAATAGAAGTTTGAAATGCATTTATACGTGTATGGCTAGATACGTCAACAGCATACTGTATCATATGAAGTGTTTGTGACTTGCTTTGCAGTTGTGCTTAATATTAAAATAATGAGAAAAAGAAAAAATACGAAAATATATTTAAAAAATGTATAGCAAGAATGGCCTGTATTCTCGAAAGAGGTCAAATAGACTAATTAGTCCAGACATAAGTTAGCACAAGACTGTGTTATTTTCGGTTTTCAAAATGGGACTTTCTTTTCTAGAGGCCAGAGCCAGCTACTTTAAATCCGCTAAGACAAGACCTAAATGTCATGGATAAGGTACGATAATGATTATTACAATTATTATAATAAGTAGGCAATTTTTCTTTTCTTACCGAAACGATGTTCTCTTCACCTTCCATCCAAACATATCCATGGACAAGAGCTGTGAGACACGTGTGGGCCAATCGCAATTCGTGATGTGATAAAAGTTGCTCGTGATCTAAAAATGGCATCTTAAAATAAAAAACAATTAAATGAGATTCGATAATAATTCCCGAAATTTCAATAAAAATAACCAAGAACAATATGTGACCTCCACGGGTGGGCGAAGTGTGGAATGCTCAAGTCCAAACTCAAAAGAACGTTTACTTCCAAATAGACAAAATACTGATTCTTAAACAATAATAATATGATAGTATAATAATAAATAATTGCTTAAATAATATTTTTAAAAAAAGACGAAAGAAGGCAGATACCCGAGAGGCCTGAAGAAAACGACGGAACAAAAACATACCGAATATATCAACAATCTTACCATTAAGCTATTTCAGAAGTTTGAATGTTAAGAGACAACAGACAATACCTACAACAACAGCAGCAACAAAAAACAAACACCACCACAAACAACAACGACGACAACAACCGACTTTTAAATAGTGTAGCAGCAACAACGACAACAACAATAATAGTTAAAATCCCATCTGGAAGAATTCTCCTTAATAAGAGACTCTCCACTATGGGCTAAGCTACGCGGTTTTCAACATCATGTCTTTCGAACACTGTATATCTTTATTGATTGATTTAACACATAGATTTATTATTAACGGCTAGATGGTGAACTTTGCACTGTACAATTTCAGTCTCATGAAGGCGCCTACTATTTTGATTTCTTCATGCTACGTCAAAACATGCAAGTTTTTAAATAATAATAAATGTTTTACAATAATTGTATTTTTAACATTCTTTTGTCATAAAAATTATTTACATATGTCCCACACATTTTATGTTGTCAATACCTTTAGATTTTGATTAAATTTACTTTCATTTATTGATAAGTTTGAAACTTTTATGAAAGATTGTTCGTGCAAAATTTCGACATAGCAATGTAACGCGATTTGATTGGTTGGATTCCAAAATAGTAGGCGATTACATGGAACTCCACTTGGGGCTATGTATTCTGTAGAAGTTCACCATCTCGCCGTAAATAATATATCTATGATTTAACAGTAGTAACGGCAAACGTTATTTTTGTTCTAAATGTATTAAAATCCATACCTTCCATAGAATAACAGTAACTCTAAATAAGGAAAGTCAGGTCATAATTTTCTAAACAATATTGTAATATTTTTGTAAGTTCCTGTAAATATCTCATGATGATGACTTACTAAATGTCGAAACGTTTAGAAATCATGACCTGACTTTCCTTATATGGAGTTACTGAATTTATTTAATCTTAATCTTTTCAGCTGATAGGCCTACGGTTATTTGATTTATTTAACTACATCCGCTATGAATTACTATAAAGCATTGGAGTTATTTTCAAATTAATTTCACTGTTTCCTGGAATTAACTACACGGTGTTTAACACTATGTCCGTCTGTGAACATTGAATTAGTTTTTATTGATTGCACAACAGTAAAGTTGAACCTCTCTCCCGTAATGGACACTCACTCAAACGCCCGATTGTTCTTCCTCTATCATTATTTGGTACCTCTCATTTCTTTTTTGTATGCTTTCGTAAGCGAGCGGACGCGGACACTTTTTAATGTTTATGTTCATTTACCTTCTATAAGCGGCCATCCAGTAAAATTTCGCTATTTTTTTTACAACGTACAAATTTTCTGTACAAAATATTTATAATGGCTGAAAAATCACACTGAACCAAATGATCTTGGAGATAAAAATATTTAATAAACTAAATATGCGATTTCCGTGAAATTCTATCGGCTGAAATTATCCAAAGCGGAAATTAACCCGGGCCTGGGGTTGTCTGCTTACGAGAGGTTCAACTTTATTTTATTACCTTATCGACTTCATCTCTTAGCGTTTTATTTTCCGTTAATTGCTGACAGTTTCTTGCTATGTTCTCCCAAGCCTCAAAATATGGCGGTAACGATTGCTAAAACAAAATAAGAAAGTTCAAGTAACTCAATAGGTCCGACACTAGCTCAAATTTTAAGTTCGTAAAAACTTTCCATAAACAAAAAGACGTATTACATAAATATGCAGAATAAAGTATTGAGCTTTCTTCAAATATTTGTTTTAAAACCTTCGTTCTCCTATCTACTAATGTTGCAACTAACCGTCCTATATTATTTTACTTTTGAGTGTTTCGAGAGGTCGTCGTTAACCTAAGGAGACTCTTTGGTTAACCCATCTGAACCAATAATCAGCGCAGTCGACAGGGGCGGATGCAGTCTTTTGGAAAAAGAGGGCGGGCGGTAGAGAATCAATGTTTTAGTGGGGTTCGGATGTCAAGAAATGGCCTCGGTTACCAAAGCTCAATCGGCAAAGGGTTAGACTTGCAATCTGAGAGTGAATTCAATCATTTCTTCAATTCATAAAGCAATAACAGACCCACTACTTTAAAATAATCAAAAGTCCTTGATATTCGGTTTCGTGAACGGGTTTATGCTGGTACTTGCCAGTAGGTACAAGTCTAAGTAAGCACTTAACAGCTGGAATAGATTTAAGTGGGTACCTACCAGTGCTAACATGTTGAAGTGGGCAGTGGGAGCCGGCTTCAATTGATACTTTGAAACATGTTAAACTGGGTACCGTACTAACCAGTGGGAACATGTTTAAGTGAGTATTTATCAGTGAGAACGGGTTTAAGTAGGTATTACCAGTGGAAACAACTTTAAGTGGGTACTTACGGAAAGATGTTTACGATGGTACTTACCAGTGGGTTTGGAAGAATAAATCCTAAAAGAGGTGTAAGTCCATACTTTTCCAGTTCATCCTTACATTCTTGAGACACATCACTTTGATCTCTAAGCGATTCGGAGCCATTCTCCTGTACTTGGTATCCGTTAGAAGCCATACGCAATATATATTTTGATCTGTCGAAAGTACCAAGACGTACAATATGATATGTCCTTATTGTCATTTCCGCAACTTGGCAGAATTGAAATTGGGTTAATTGATGTGTGGAATAAAGTACATTAGAGAACTAACCAACAGGCCTAATAGAAATTGAAAACTTAAAACAATTATCTATAAATAACTTATTTAAATAATGGAAATAAAGAAACAAGTATCTATAAAAATGAATAATATTTCTACCAGTCAATTCATGACATGAAGATGCGCAAAAGAGTCGATCATTAATAATAATATGTAGGCTTTTATATAGCGCTCTATACAATTAAGTGTCAGGGCGCTCTCCACATTATTACCCTAATCATTGGCATGACGTCTTTGCTGCATGATATATAAATCAGCGCATGACATTCGAACCTTCTAGGTACCCTTAGGAAAATGCTACATAGTGAACACAGTGTGTTCACATAGATTTCACACTGTCCACACGGTGTTCACACAGTGTTCACACTGTGTTTGTCATTTTCACATAGTCACCACAGTGTCGCCAGACTGTGAATTTATGGTGAACACACAGTGGAAAAATCACATAGTGAACACAGTGACAACACCTGTGATTTTACAGTGTTCACACAGTGGAAAAATCACGCAGTGAACACAGTGTCACCAAACTATGTGAATTTGAAAGAACACACAGTGGAAAATCACACCACACGTTTTTAAATTAGGGGAGGACGAGGTCAAACAATAAATTTCAAAGACGTATCAAGAATTCTTCAATTTTATAAGAAATAAATGTAACAGTTAAGACACTAAATAGCTTTGAAAAACCTGTTTTATGATCATATATAACAGGGGCGGGTTTAAAGGGGCCACTCTAACATCGTCAACGTTGCGTGTTCCCCTCTAAAATTTTCTCGCGACAATAAAACACAGACAAGGTTAAGATAATTATAACAGAAAATAGTCAAAACACGACAAATAAGCCAAATAACAAAACGGATTTTTTTTTATTGTCAAATTTGAATTTACCGTTGATATTGCGCCCCTCTTACAAATCGTAGATCCGCGCCTGAATAAAATACAACTCTTCGTTTTAATTGACTCTCAAAAATGCATATCAGATGCTCTACCGATCAAAGGCGGATTTAGTGGACTTTCGGAAGTAAAAATATCAGTATCATATTGTCTATGAAACGAAAATATTCAACAGTTATAAGACAAGAATTGATCCTTTAACGCGCCCTACCCACTACTACAGCACTCCTGGGTGGGGAGAAGCAACTGCAGATGAAGTGCCTTGCTTAAGAGCACAAACGAGTAGCGAACCTCGGATTTGAACTGCCGACCTCACGATTGGAAGCCCAAACTACTACCACTACGCCACACGCTTCCACACAATTATGGATTTTAAATGAGATCGTTGAGACATAGTCAATTATTAAGGTTTATAGCATTTCCCCCACAGCAGGAAATATATCATTTACATTGTTCGACTCATTTAATTGATCTAATGTTTTGAGGTGATTTAAAAATATGAAACAATCGTCAAAGAAGATGGAATAGAGTGGAAGCAGTTCCTTTCGAAAGGAATGAATGGACGGTTTAACTACAAGGGACGGATGAATGGTTCCACTAGGAGGGAGAGGTACGGTTCCACTAAATTGGGAGGAGTGCCCGATTCTACTAAAAGGGAGGGTGTACGGTTCTACTAGAAGGGGAGGGATGTACAGTTCCAATAGAAGGGGGTACACAGTTCAACTACAGGTGGAGAAAAGTGTAAATTTTCAAATAGAAGGAGACGGGTGTACGGTTCAACTAAAAAGGGAATGGTGCCTGGTTACACTTGAGGGAAGTGGTACAGGTACAGGTATCAGCGCCTAATTCAAGCGCGCAACATTTTCTATTTTTCAATGTATTTATTGATTTTTTTCTAAATTTTAAATCTTGGTTATCCAATGCCTTTTTATTTTTTTCTCGTATGTTCTTTCAATGCTAGGTTTGGAGTAGTTTTCCACATTCTTTTCCTTATTGCTTAGATCTTTTAGTATTACTTCTGAGAATTTTTAAAAACATCTACGTTGTTCTTTGTTTGTTCTATACTGTTATACTATTCCTCCGGTTATAGTATCCTACTGTGGACGGTAATTACTTTTAATAATATTTTTAACAAACGGTAAGCCTACGGTCAATTGATATCGTGAAGTAAATTCATTGAACAATATGAATTATCCATAAAACCCCAGTCAATTTACGTTAATACTAATAGTTTGATTTCTAAATTATAGAGGTAAGATACGGTAACATATGGCGCAGGTTAGCAAAACATCATCGGTGACACGGCAATGAGATACAAAATGTTACGCGCGTGTACAGAAAAGCGCGCGTAGAGACAAACAAACTGTGGTCGCTCCTTTGTTAATAACTGTACGCGGGCGTTATGCGTCTCTTTACGCACCCTTCTGTACGCGCAAATAACGATTTGTGCAACTTCGGGTGTTCCTAACAAAAAGTACCAGCATATTTTTCAGTTCAATATAAATTTATTCAAACGTCGCATTTGGTTCATAGAAACACAAAAAATAATCATTAGCAACAATTAATACAAAATAAAAACTTCTAATAATAAAATTAACTCTCGGAGTGCAGTAATAGTGATTTGACAATTTTGAGGCTCATGAAAATAGAATTGTAATTTTTAATTTGATCAATAACAGTTTCATTAAAATTCATGATCCAATTTAAATACATTATTACTGAATTTTCAAGAATAGGCCTGTATATTAAACATACTACTTGGCCGGTGTATTTAAGTACAATACAAATCAGCCTCTCATTCGATTCTATGAAAATACACCCCCACACCCAACCAAATACAGACAATAAATCATACAATACAATCAAGAAACTATGTTAAAACAATAAAACTAAAAAATAGTAATAAAATAAATTCATTCAACAGTTTCATTAATATTAATTACCGTATCTATTTTAATTGAAGTTATTTCAGTAATACATTTTGCGATACGAAGAGAAGTTTGAAATTTTAATAAAAGTTAGCATTAGCCTTTTAAAGCTTTTTGTGGAGTTCTTGTCTAGTGACCGTACTGGTCAGCGTAAAATCTTTAATGATGCAACTAAACTTCCGAACAGAAAGCAAAATAAAGACTAAATTTAAGAGCAACAACTTTTAAAAAGAGATTAACAGCATCGGACCACCGGTCGGGGTGAGGTATTTTAATATGGGAGTGCGGCCCAAAAAAAAAAGGTTTCTGAAAAATCCACACATGATGGCGCCAATCCATGTTACAGGGGTTCTCATTTTCGAACTCGTCGGTCAGGGTAGGGTAAGGATTGTAAATTCCAAAGTTGAGAATGCTTAAAGGTTTGATATGGGAGTAGTGACTAAAAAGGTGATTTGTGAAAAATCCAGATGTCGGCCAATCCATGTGGCGTGGGGTGAACCTTTTCGAACTCGTCGGTCGGGGTAAAGTAAGGAGTGTAAATTTCAAAGTTGAGGATGTTTAAAGTTTTAATATGGTAGTATTGGCCAGAAAGGTGGTTTTTGAAAAATACAAGATGATGGCTACGCCATTTGCCATGGGGTACCCATTTTCGAACTCGTCGATCGGGTTAAGTCTTATTATGGGAGTAGTTGCCGAATGGGTGTTTTTTGAAAAATCCAAAAAGTCATGTGACATGGGGTACCCATTTCCAAACATATCCGATATATTTACCTTATAAGTCTATCCTGAAAATTTGGTGAAGATATCTCGTATCTTTTAAAAATTAGTGCTCATACAGCCAAAACAAAAAAAAAAAAAAAACGAAAAACGTGCAGACAAAGCTCAAGTTAATACCTTCTCGGAAAAAAAAACTTTTTTATCGGGCGGTAATAACAGACGTTTTCTTCGTACTTAATCCCTACAAAATCTTCAGTTATAATTAAAATAAATTCATCTTTGTTTTTTTCTTGCGGAAGTTTGGTTATATCATTAAAGACTTTACGCTGACCGGTACGGTTAGACAAGCACCGAGACAGTTTCAGCAACCACACAAAAAGCATGAAAGTCTAATGCCGGCATAAACTTTCTTAACAAACACATTACAGTATTTTCCAATAATAAACAATGGGTGTATATCGATTAAAGGTACTACCTTAATTTGCCAGGAGGAGAAGTAAAATCCAGATCAGCAGTATTCGGTTAAGTCTCAGCAAGCAAGTAACAGAATAAGAACCACAGTCTATACATACAATTATTAAAGACCAGATACTAGAACACGCAATGTAAGGGTCATGTACCAGTAAATATAGTAATCACCAATAGCTTTCTCCACTTCCCCAATAAACCCAACCCTTAAACACACAGGATGAATAGAAAACAAGACAATATCTTTTTAAGACATTTGTTAATTTACAGTATTGGCTGATAACAATTAGTATATATCAAGCATTACTTACAAAATTTAAAACAGACATACGAAAGATCAAGTTTCAAGAAAAAAGTAGCAGTGTACACCTCTATTATCTCACCAATGCATGGGACAATCCCCAAATTTTTATCTGACAAGCATAAAAAAAAATTAAAAAAACCGCATCTGCCCGATTTCGTCCTAATTGCCGCTGCTTTTGGCAGTCAGTTTTTACCATATATGCTCCATATGGTCTCATGTGTGAGAAAAACTTTTTTGCATGACTGTCTATACGTGAAAATATTAATATATTATTCTAATGCTCGTCCAAAATACTGTAATTCTGCTATGCGTGAGAAAATTTATAAATGCGTTTAACGTAACGTCATAAGCCCCAATGTGTGATACGCACTATGCGTAAGATTTGGAAGGTAGGCCTATGCACCTCAAATATCGTTAATTTTTAAATTTAATTTTGATATGTTAATTGTTTGTTTGATTTCTTGGTTATGCATTGCTGTACCCACATTATTTAACACACATCGACCATCAGTTATAAACAGACAGAAACAAAAACGCAAACATCTATCGTAAAACATATTAATAAAACGTACATAAACCGATGTAATGAGGATCGCTTCAGTGTGTTAGAGTTACATAGTCAACATAAAATCAAAGATACATACATACTGTACAATCGAAGAATCCTTATTCAATAAACAACCATGCTAATTTAACACTCTTAATCTAGACACTCGCTTATTTATTTGGTGAGGTAGAAGACGAGTCACACTTTCTAGTAAACTGCACTCTATACTCCAATCATAGGAATGACCTATTTTCAAAAGTTTGCGAGGTTATCCATAACTTTGATTCATCTAACACATACAGTACATAACATATAAAAATGAAATAAATACATTTATAAACCGTGACAAGGAAAAATAAAAAAAAACATGACATTACAATTCATGGAAGATTGGTGCATCTATATATTTTAACCCAAAGATTATATTGTCAATCAAAAATGACCAAAAGCCATAACCATTACTTTTTAAACCAACTCTCTCAAATGAAAGCAGCATCAAAGTTATGAACTATACTAAAAGTGGCGCTGTAGCTTGGTGGTTAGCATGCTTGCCTTCCAATCCCGAGGTCCTGGGTTCAAACCTGGGTGAACGCTATGTTGGTTCCCACTACATAACAACGCCACTCCCTAAGCCTCATAATGAGACTTTGTTTAGAAAGCATGGCGTAGTCCTCATCCTGTAAGTGGCGAGTTAACTTTTTGGATGTGACACGAAATAAAAAAAAATAAGTAAATAAAAATTAACAAAATCTCAGAGGCTCCCAGCCTCCCCATGGATCTTGGCTCAATTTAAGCAATACAATTACTTTGATACCGTAAATGAATATGACAAATTTGTTACTCTTATGAGTAGCCAAGATTTTGACATATTATTACCACTCATTAAATGTACTAATGATGCTTTCAGAGTGAGGGAGGGATTTAGTGCGCTATCTTATATTTTATAAATTTTTATACAGACTTTTGTCAATATATGTATTTACATTTGTTGTCATGTTTTAATGCTAGTGCATTGTTTGTTTCTTTTCTCTGTATGTTTATTTTATCATGATGTATGATGTATCAATAAAGTTCCAATCGTTATTTAACCAGTCATTTTTATTCAAGACATCTCAATTATATAACTTCAAGGTTCAACTGTTATCACTTATAATATTATTACACTTGCTTGTATAATTTTAATCACTTGTATTCATGCTATCCCTTGTAGTGGTCAATTGTCACTAACTACAATAACTACTCGCCTTTGTTCTTGATGTCCTTATCCTATGAGTTGAATTGTAGTCATTAACATATGATGGCAGTTGACTTCTACCTACCTTTAAATACAGTTTATGGAGTTCTTAACTGTTGCCTCACAAAAAATAGCTGGCGCCCTTTGTTGCTAGTGGTAATGAAAAATGCGGTCAACCGATCGTCGCTAGCATATTACATTGTTAGTTAAATATAAATGTGTAATATCTTGTAAGCTTCCACGTTATACATTCTAATGGAAATTATTCTGCTTCAAAGTGTCTCGTTGCAAAATGCCTATTCTATAACGTATGATTAAAAATCATTCAGGCATGAATGACCGTAAAGGGCGCCACCTATGGTGTTTTCTTTGTTGTGACGTAAGCTGTTTTGTTCTCTATTAAACAGTAGCATAAAACTACAATCGGTTGTGACATTTTTACGTGACATTTCTAATTACTGTATATCTGTAGTATTATCAATTAAAATACTCAGTATTGTTGAAAATACTTGAAAAATAAATTCACATAATTGAAAAGTTTATAGGTACACTTTTCCTCAACGGAAGCTAAATCTCGAGTAAAACGACGTTTTTCATGGTTTTATTGTCATAAATTTTGATCTAATATTGGTTGACTTTTTGGGTAAAAAATTATAGATCTATAAAATAATTACTATTTTAGTATCACAATTTCAAATGTATATGTATTTTAAATAACAGCGTCTGACTTTAAGGTTTTTAATAGCTAATTCGGGTAAACTTACGGCGAAACAAAGTTTAAGGATAAATTCAACATAACATTTATTTTCTTCCAATAATTATGTGTATGCACTGTATTTACAATATAAAGTTGAATAATCCATTAAGAATATTTGCCAATGGATACTTATTACAATAAGATGACCAGATGATTGTTGTTTTATATCGATGGCTAGCGTAGCATTAGCCTAACTTTATGATCGTTAGGCCTTCAAAATAATTAATTAAAAACATTATTATTATCATATTTATCATTAAAAACGAACTTGAGAAACTAATTATCATTGATAAAAGCAAAATAAGTCGAGTTTAAATCAAATAGCGCTATCGGCGTTCCATAGTTCTAGGGGTTTCATTGGCGGGCGCTCTGTCACTGTAACGTGTATCTCATATGCAGGCCTATATTATACTTTCTACATGTACTACGCGTCTCTTTAAGTGTAGGATTCGCCTATTATGGCCTACGACAAGCACGGTTTATGACACCAAGGAGGTATTTGATGACACGCGCGTGTGTAGGCCTTTATTTAGGCTTTCACATTCTTCTGAGAATTTCAGTGTTATGCCTAGGCCTACTGTATTATATTAGCTGCCTTACTTACCTGATTTGTGTGTATTCTGACACTTCCTATGTCGTGAATTCCACTAGTAGCTTAAGTACAGGAACTGTGTCATATACTACGGCGGGTATAGCACGTTGTGTATGGCGTTTTTTTGTGTGATAGTGTGCAAGGACAAAGTGCAAGCCAGCCGTTGACCGGGTTGGTTTAAACCAAGCAACAATAATGGAATTCCGTCTTTTATGACGTCATTTTTACACAATGACCATTCACGATTCCATTATATAATTCAGACCAGGGATCCGTGTTTACACTAAAGCCTTAAGCTTCTTTTAATACCCAGTGATCGATTCTGTTGATGCCTTTAAGCTCTTTGCCTCAATGCATGCATTGAGTACAAAATAATTACAGTACTGTATTAAAAATTATAAGGCCCGGGCCTAGCCAGGAAGGTTAGGATGAACCACGGATGAACTAACACCTTTAAATGGCATAGGCCTACATGGATCTTTTCATCATACTTAATCTAAACAAATTTAGATGGTTATCTTATGGCAAATAATAAACCGAAAATCGACTAAAATACGGCTCCAGATCACCAAAATAGGGGAAGAGACCTTTTTTTTTTTTTTTTTTTTTTTTTTGCTCGGCAGGAAAAACGTAAGAACCACGCCCACCCGGCATTTAAAAGTGCACCCCCCCCCCTTTTCGGCGGATACTGGATCGCCCCTGCCTGATTCATTTTTGCTGCGTGGTGACCACAATCTGCACCCTCCCTATTATTCCCTATTGCTTCGCGTTCCAACTTATTGTCCGATGATCATGGATAGCGACCACTTCAATTTGCAAACTTGTCGAGGATTCCCGTCTCTCCCTCTCTATGTAAAGTCGACCTTCTTATTTACGAACGTCTCATTTACAAACCTATTTTACAAACACAATTTAACAAATGACGTCATTAAAATAATAACAAATGATGTAATAGATAATTTAGCTTTGATAATTCTTTTGTTTTCAAGTTTTTTTTTCTACTTCTAGTTCATTTAAACAGCATGAAAACTATTCATTGAATAACGTAAACACACAAAGTGTTTTGAATCATAATTTTCATGAACCTTCTAGTTTACGAACTTTCTCATTTTACAAACACCTTCCAGCCCGAGGGTGTTTAAATGAGAAGGTTGCCTGTACTTCCAGAGGAAGTTGTAGACCTCTAGGAAAAAAAAGGTGGGGGGGGGGGGGTTTGAGAATCGCAGCTTTAAGGGGTCTGTGGAATGCTTTAGAATGTCCGGAAATGACCTCAGGGGCGTGTTAAGGGTTATGATTGCTAAATATTTTCATTTTAGGCCTATACACATTGTTAAAGGGCAGGTTCACCCAAAATATTACTATTCATTATATGTTTTAGTTTAATAAAAAGTAGGCCTATATTCAGCCCTATTTGGGAATTTTTGCGATTTTTCCCCTTGAGTCTCACGTATATAATAAAAATAAACACTGGATTCCGTCCCTATTCTTTTACACACAAAATAGCAAAGTGGGTAATGTTTTATTATCAAATAAAAATGGCTACATTACAATATATAAAAACATCAGAAATAAACAATTTTTTAAAACACACAATAATAGTATTTTTCTATATATTTTTTAGGATGACCATTGATTTTTCACAATTTATTTAAAATACCCCTCTTTCAGACAATTTGCATGTAAAAGAATAGGGATTCGATTTTGTAATTTAAACTATCCCCTCACTTAGCAATTTCCGTCTATTTCACCAATAATTATGATAGATAAAATAAATCGTAAAAATCCAGAAACAGGGCTAAATATACTTTTTATGATAAACTAAATCATATAAAGAAGATAGTTTTTTTGGGTGAACCTGCCCTTTAATAATATTGATATATATTAGGCCTACTTTCCGAAAGGGGACCAGAGCCGGTTCGCACTCCTCCCCCTCCCAATTAAATACGCCCCTGACTTCCCTTTGAAAACCCCTCTTTCATCAGGTGTTTTAAATCAATTATAGCCCTAGGCTAATTAACAGTGCTATTGAATAGGCCTATCAGAGGTTCCCAAAGAAGAACAAGGATAGGCCTTAGTTGTATTGATTTTGTTCTTTATATGCACCTTAGCCCAATCAGAGACGGATTTGGGGGTGGGGAAGTGGCAACGTTTCAGGCGGGGGGAGGGTTAGGGGGACATCCCCCGGCTTGTCGGGGAGAAAATTTAAGATCTCGACCGGAGCTCTGTATAGGTCGAAGCGAGTCCCCAATATAGCAAACGGAAAGAAAAACAGAAAGCACGCAAAGTACGACAAATAAGGTTTTTTGCGCGCCGGCGCGGGCACCCTATTATCGCCAAAACGTAGCTGCGGCGCCCC
>JAOTQE010083566.1:0-15452 GCA_025631205.1 Nesometra sesokonis
AGGATCTGATAAGAAGACATTGACAAGTAAACAAGATTTAATTAATGTGCTTACAAGCCTACTTTAATTTTGGAATTAAGATTTGAGATGGTCAGAATCATGAGTTTACCTATGTAATTTCGTTAAATATACAAAGCTTCCAGGGGCTACGCGCCCTCGACCCCCGTGTCATGGTCCCAAACCCACCCCCCTCGGGCCCATGGGGCCCTCGTTGACGATTCGCGCCCGCATCTCCCGTTTTTTCATTTCTAAATGTTGGCATGTATGTATAGGTATGGTGGTATGGTGCACAAAATGGGCAACACATTTTTAAAAACTGAGAAATTTCAAGTCATGCCAACACTGATTTAGATTGCCTTTTAGTATTTTCGCCAACCCAATTTGGTTATGGATTGCCACGCCCGAAACCGCTGAAACTAACCATTTGCAATTGCACCGCGTGAGCCTAGGCTTGCTACATGGTCACAATTGTTTTGTGAATTCGACAATGTCCAAAATAAACCTACTGCGCATGCGTTTTGGAGTGGTGTAAGAATAGCCTACAGGATTGTGATTACGACTGGTGTAACAATAGCCACTGCGTAATTTATTAGCCAAATAACCAGCGGTAATGTCCATCTGTCTACAACAGGGGATATGTGATCAAGTGCACCCTACACACCTTGAACAATGTATTTGATTGATTGTCAAAAGTTGGCCTAAAGTAAACCTACTTCTCAGAAGATGTTCTACTGTCAGAATGTAGGTGTAAGGTGTAAGGCAGCTGTGAACCTATGCTCTTATTTTGCCCGAGTTATATTTTTCTTATCTAGAATGTTTTACTTTTCAAGAACACTCTTGTGGCAAAATAATGGAACCTTACTATGGGAGGTGTTAATATTTTGACCTTGTAAAGATTTTGATGGATTAAACAGGCATTAAAATGTATAAAATTTACTTTGAAGATGGTTTCAGAGAGTCTAGTCATTGAGGTAAAATAAAACCATATTCACTAAAGTGTAAATATGTAGACCTTGGAAACAGTGCCAAAAGATTACACAGCCTTAATACTTGTATAACACCATAACCATAGCCAACAAAACGTAATCACTGCAGGATAGGATCTCATTACCTATATGGATTTACTAATTAAAAAAACACCATAATTATAAGAGTGTTTCTGCTGAAAACACACAAAATAATAAATTATAATTACTCTGTATTTTTATGAGTGTCCTTCAAACTGCCTGAGTTGCAACTTATCTTTTCCCCTTAAATCGGTTAATGATCACCATCCTGGTGATAATTACGTAACCATTACACATAAAAAAGAAGCTCTCAATTTTGGGGATGAGTTGGTCAGGTTCGCTCACTAGTTTGCTCACATTTAAAACCACATGTTTCACCAATTATTTTCTTGCAATCACGTTCAGAAGAATGGCACATATTTGCAATTATAGTTGTTACTATCGACAAAAAGCCAGCCATTTATCTTTGTGTCTAATTTAATGTTATATATGGTAGTTCAATTAAGTCATATGAAATCAAATTTAAGATTTCTTTATATACTCTTTTAAGGGTTTTTATGACTGGTTATAGAATGACATGGCAAAGGCTGTTGGAATTTTTTCATCATTTCAATGTACATATCAAAGCATCCACCATAGAAATATAGAAACAAAAAATTGATTCATGATTCATTACATAAGCAAAATCAGGAAAAGTTAATCATATTTTTGAGACTGAATTCTAATGGGGAAACCTTATCTGCCTGGAGAGTATTATTAAAACAATTTCATGTGAGCAGCCTACCTGAGCTAATTTTCTCCCAGTTCTCATTAAGGATTGAATAATGATTGATTTTTCAGTCAGTACAGAAGATTAGACAATTTATATATGGAATTTTAGAGCTCTGTTTTATAGATGATAAATATTGAACCGCAATCCATGTTTTTCACAAACATGCAAACAGATTTAAGCTGCAATCACACTGGATTTAAAAAGGGATATTTTACAAAGACACTTGGTAACATTTAAAATGGTTGCATTTTATCATTGTTCGCACTTGTATTATTTGGCATGATTAGTTTGTTTATGATAAAATTTGTAAAATTGAAACCATGCTACTTAAGGTCACAACTCACAGGAGTACAAAATTGACCAGTGAAGGCCATTATAACTTTGGGAAGTTTACCCAAGTCGCGCTGTTCGCATTGGACTTTCCTGCTTGGTAAAACCATGGAGGAATGGTAAAACTAATCTGGTCAGTTTTCCTGGACAGGCGGACTTGAACTACTCTAACAATGTGGCATGGATAGGTTTCCTTTTCTCCATTGTTAGGTAAACTTCCTGTACTGTTCGCACTGGACTAATTATGGGAAAACTAGCAGCGTGTTGGTTAGTTTTACCAAAACAATTCCAGTGAGATTGTGGCTTGATAACCTGTATTTCTGACTCTATAGCCGCAATCACACTGGATTTAAAAAGGGATATTTTATCAAGGCAATTGGTATCATTTAAAATGGTTAAATTTCACCATATTGTTCATACTTGGATTATTTGGCATAGTTTTACCACAAGCTATGGTAAAATTTATAAAATAAACTTTTATGTTACTCAAGATCACAAATATTACAGAATGGCCTTCATTGGGTACTCCTGTGAGTTCTTACAGGAGTACCCAAAGAAGGCCATTCTGTAATATGACTTGGGAAGATTACCCAGTCGCGCTGTTCGCATTGGACTTTCCTGCTTGGTAAAACTAACCTAGTCAGTGTTCATGGGCAGGCGGGACTCGGTGAAACTAACCACGCGTCATGGGTAAGTTTTTTTCTTCATGGTTAGGTTAACTTCATGTGTTGTTCACACTAGACTCATCATGGGAAAACTAACCAGTGTGTTGGTTAGTTTTACCAAAAAAAGTCCAGTGTGATTGTGGCTTTTCTGCCAGAAAATTGATAATAGGACCTAGGCCTATTTTTGTATTAATTTTATGCTTAAACTTCTGATTTATAGTGAAAGAAAAACTATACATTTAACAGGCTGACAGTGGTTTATAATTTTGTATCATCCTACAGTGTAAAAAAAATTAATACAGTAAACAATTTTGAAATACACTACTTTTAATCTGAAATTTTAAACTTTTATGAGCAAGTTATCTGGGGGGGGGGAGGGGGCGCAACCAGCGCGCGCCCCCCTATTATCGCCAAAACGTAGTTGCGCCCCTCCCCCTTATATTAGGTGCGCCGGGTTCAAAATTTACAACCCAAGGCCAAATTTGGCTAAAATACGGCACCAGAAGACCAAAATAAGGGAAGAGACCTTTTTTTTTTTTGCTCGTCAGGAAAAACCTAAGAACCACGCCCACCCGGAATTTAAAAGTGCGCCCCCCCTTTCGGCGGATCCTGGATCCGCCCCTGGTTATTATCAGAATAAGTGGTTATACTTTCAAATGCATCTTTAACCAGTAACAGGAAACAAACTTGAAATGGAATTGTTTGATTGAAGGAAACTAAAATTATTATAATATGGCTAGCATAAAACCAACATAAGAACATACAATATGCATACATAAACGCATGTCAATTGCAAACTTCGCAATCAAACAGGGCACTATGCTTACATACATAAACTACAAATAAACACACACGTAATATTGACGCAAAAAGAGCTGCTAACCAATTTACAAACTAGTAACTCGAGACATTATTTGTGACAGCAAACGACATTTTTACTAGACAAACTGCACGTATTCCCAATTTAAGATATCTCACAAAAATCGATAATGTCTTTAAAAATTGCTGATTTGGGACAGAAAACAGCTTTCTGAGTTGAGAGTAAGATTTGAAAAGTTGAAGTCTTTTAGTAGTAATCAGAGTTTATGTCCTCTTTGATTTGATTATTTTTCATGCACAATTTCCTTTTAGTCAAAGATTACTAAACGAATTCACCCTATTTAAAATCAGAAAATTTATTATTATTAAATTGAAGGAATTGCGGAAGCTTTTAAAAAAATATCGAAGCTAAGTAATCATAAATTGTAGAAATGACAGATTTATGCATGCAACAATCATTAAAAAACCTTCCAATATAATTATGTAATTTTGTTTTCTTTATATATGAATAAGTCATATGATTCTTCATGCAACAACAAAAATTTATCATAAATAATAATAAAGCATTGAAAAATAAATACTTATAACTCAACCAATACCAAAACATTTGAATTATAATAATGCTGATATGTTTTTTTTTATGACATTTCATTGTCTTTTAACATTAAAAAATACAACTTAATGTGTGGATGCAAGTAATTGTCACAGACATGGTTTCATCCTTTGATTTGGAGAAACATCTGTTTTAAAATTAAAAATATGCAACAAACAACATCAATAATACAGTGTTGTGAGGATTTATACCTAGGTTAACAGCAATTGCCAAAGAAATTAAATATTTTTCTTTTCTAAAAATTTGATAGGTTAATATCCAATATGAATAAATAATGTAGTTGTGTTACAGACAGGAATTGACTACTATGTCACCATGCTAGGTGATCACCGTTCTTACTTTCATATTCCACAGTTGGTCAAATTATTCTGTAAAACTGACCACTTGAAAAATATATTTGATGTTAGCATTTATTAAGGGTGTATATTAGCCATGAAATGCAAACAATGACCACTTAAAAGATTTATTCACATTTATTGGATGCATATATTCAACATAAATGTTAAATGTTACCACTTCATAGATTTATTTACTGTTAACACTTATTGAGGGCGTAGGCTATAATAACCATGAAAGCTTCAAAGATTTATTAGATGTTAGCACTTATTGAATGTGTGAATTAATCTAATTCACATTTGAAAAATATGTAAAATACTTTTAACTTACTTTTCTAATTTGTTGTATTATCATATCTTTTATTTTTTATGGCATTTAGTTCATTTGATCTGTATAGGGTGCTTAAAGATTTCTTTATTTTTTGTTTACACTCTGTAAATTTCAAACAAAAACTAAATACTGACTATGAAAATTAGTGAGGACTAGATAGCATTTCTGAATTTTAATAATGGTACATCTGGATTAATTTTAATGTTATATCTGGGTTAATTTTAATAATTTTATCTAGGTTGATTAAAAAAAAGTTTAATTCATTTATTTTACAAGTACCATTCATATTGCAACTACAAAAAAAAATGGATTAAAGATATTTTATATGTATAAAGCTATTACTTTTAATGAAAATGACAGATAAAAATAATATTTATTTAGTGTCACATGATAAAAATAAATCAGTGTGGGAATGTGAGGGTTTTTCCCTATCAATATTGTAGAGGAGATATCTTTAGTTTTGTCATATAATGTTTAGATCATGGTTATTTTTGTATTTTATATATGAGGCTAGTCATGGCAAAATTCCAAGTTGTCACACATGAAATTGCATTTTGTCTTATTGTAAAGTTTTTTTTATATATATTTCTATATTTGTATTTTTTGATGTGTTACTGGCATGTGTACATGCACGCAAATATGCCTACCAGCCACGAGGTGCATAGTGCTTTATTGTCTGTTTGAATTGTAATTTGACCCCTCATTTTGAAGTTTACAAAAAGTGTCATAGAATTTTAGTCCTTTCAATGTTTCAGTCAATGATATTGTAATATAATATTATTTTTTAGTGTTCTAAATTGCTCCGTCTTCCCCTAATCATTTAAGCAATACAAGCAGCATTTTCGCACCATTGGGAATGTGTAGGTAACATTACTTTAGTTCTGCCAATGTTTCAGTCAGTGATATTGTAATAGTCACATTATAATATTTTTAAGTGTTCCACCTTTTTCTAGTAATTTAAACAATATCAACATAGCGTTTTCGCACCACTTAAATGTAACATTACTTTAGTTGTAAACATGTTTCAGTCAATGTTATTGTAATATTATTATATTATTCTTCAAGTGTATCAACCAGCCCCGCTTTCCCCATGTAATTTAAAAAATGTTAGCCACTGGAAAATGCGCAGGCAACATTACTTTAGTTTGTCCATGTTTCATTCAATGGTATTGACATTTTCTACATTAGCTGTCGCTTGTATCTCATTAGCTATGACACAATTCAGTTTTCTACATTAGCTGTTGACTGTTTTACATTTAGCGGGGATTTTTTCTACACAAGCTGTTCAAGGGTGGATGCAGACTTTTGAAAAAAGGGGAGAGAGTGAAAATTTAGGTGGGTCCGAGGGCAAGGTTCCCTGTGAAAGTTTGGTCTTTAGATGTCCGGAAATGACCTTTAGGGCATGTTAAGGGATTAATTCTTGTCTTATGATTACTGAATATTTTTCGTTTTATAGACAATGTTATATCCCCATTCCACTGGGAATTTTGGTTGATCAGTCACTCATCAGAACCACTTTTCTCTCCTCCGATGAGTATCGCGTCACAATCCGATGAATCCGATTGCTATTTGCTGATTGTCAGATCAGTGTCTGACGAGTCAGACGTGATCCGATGATGCAAAATCGTCCGATGAAGGAACTAAGCTCAGCGGTTAGTTACTTCATTGGACGCAAAATCGAGTCAATCTCGGATGAATGTCGAGTCGGTCCGATACGTGTCAGACTGATGTCGAAGAATTGCACGATGTGTCCACCCGACCTCCGACAGCTATCTGATGAGTGTCCGATAATCAGTAGTCACCTGACGCTCATCTGATTGCCATCGGCGGTCTGCCCGACCATGGCCCGACAGACCTGATAGCAGCCCATAATCAATCTGATTACTATCGAAAAGAAACATCATGTTTATTACCGTTGGTTTACAATCCGTTATAACATCAGATGGTAATCGCTCATCGACCCAACTGTCATCCAACACATATCCCATAGCAAACTGTGACATCTGATGTCCATCGGAGACTAAGATGACATGTCATTTTCATTAAGTGTTGTATTTGAGAAATACATGTTTCTTAACTGTTGTTTTTTTGCTGATTGATTTTAATTTTTTACACATTGGTTGCTGCAAAATGGGACTTAATTCCAGTTTGATGCAAACATAGTGTTACTCATCAGAAAATAGAATGTAAACTTTTTATCAGAGAAAATAATTTGTAAAGATACAGTAAAATATGTAATTGTCATCATTATTCCAACTCTACTTCAAGTAAAAAATGATGATCAGTTACTATTAGGCCTACATCTCAAACAATCCTTTCCTGCCAAGATACTGTTCCTCCTATAGGTTGTTAGACCTACTCGGCTACCGATTTTAACGAAACAAAGCAGTATTGGATCAATGTCCGATGTATCGGATTGATGTCGGAAGAGTGTTGGAAATGTCAGATTACTGTCAGGTCACCCTCGGATAGCAATCCGACCGCAATCGGATCAATCCGACAACGCTGATGAAAATGGCAGACAGACACTAGACCGCTATCAGTCTTTCATCTGATTGCACTGATTAATGTTGGATCTCTATCGGATTTTTTCAAAAAATTGGCAACAAAAAAAGTGGGTGTCTGATTTTTCATAGGAACTCATCGGAATGCTCTAATTTTTGCAAAATTCAGGTCAGATTGAATTTCGATTACGTTCCGATGGTCAGTGGCAGTGGCGGATCCAAGGGGGGGGGGGTCCTGGGGGTCATGTAACCCCCTCCCCTTGGTGAAATTTTGAGAGTCACAAGGTCTGTGTGACCGCCTAATAAATTTCGAATAATAAAATGTGATTTACTTGTAGAAAATAAATTTAAATTAAATTCTCGTGGCTTAGGAAGTGTAAGGATTAACGGTGGCGCACTTGACCATAACTTTAATTCATACAATTTTGTTAAATTTACCCAGCGTGATATTAAATGAGCCAGACGCGGATTTAGGGGGGGCACAAACGACGCGCGCCCCAAGGTAGTTGTGCCGGGCCCAAAATCTACCATAAAAACCCAAAATACGGCCAAAATAGGGTACTAGGGCACCAAATTGGGGAGTTGACCTTTTTTCTGGTTTTTTTTTTTTTTTTTGGCTCGTCAGAAGAATTGCCAACCACGTCCAGTGGCGGATCCAAGGGGGGGTCCTGGGGGTCACGTAACGGTGGCGCACTTTACTATAACTTTAATCCATACAATTTCATTAAATTTACCCAGTGTGATATTAAATGAGCCAGGCGCGGATTTAGGGGGGGCGCAACCGACGCGCACCCCACTATTAAGGTAGATGCGCCGGGCCCAAAATCTACTATAAAAACCCAAAATACGGTCAAATAGGGTACTAGAGCACCAAATTGGGGAGTTTGCCAACCACGCCCACCCAGAGTGGAAAAGTGTGACCCCGCTTTCATTGGATCCTGGATCCGCCACTGCACGTCCACTCGGATTTCGGTGGATCCTGGATCCGCCACTGAGTGGAATTAATAGTATTGATAATTTTATTTTGTGAAAGGGGGTGGGGGCGGCCCAGAGCCGGTCTAGCTCCCTCTTAAATCTGCCTTGTCGGGGAGAAATAGTGCTGCAAAACAGTATTGTGTTTTGCACAGCGTGGATTAAAAAAACCATAGAGTAGAAAACGTTTACTAAGGTAAATCATGAATATTCATGTTCTGGATATTTATCACTTATAATTTAAGCAATTTACTTTTTAAGTGTCGCTGCGATACAGTTAAAGGAATTGTTGGTTAATATGACCTCGCAGCTCTATTATATAACCCGATTCTATGAATGTTTGCCTCAGTTATTAAATTCATTCAAGTTTTTTATAGTTTGATGAAGTGCAGTAATAATATCTGAAATTGTAATGATTTCATTTGGATAAATGGGCCTTAGGAACTAGTGCATAGGTAACCTAGAAATAATTGGCATCATTACCAAGTGATCGATTTGAAAATGTGTTTGTAATTGTATTCTGTTTTGGAAATCGATTCATTTCAACTATTATTCCGTTCAATATAGGCATATTTATTATGTATGCTATGCCTTTCAAGTTTCCATCATTAAGTATGATATAGTATCACATTAACCTAGTATGCATACCACCATTTCATTACTATTAAAAAACTAATACATCAGGTATTAAGATTTATAATGTTACTGTATTAAAAAGAAAATCTGCTCATTAAAAAAAAGTGTTGAATTATTTGTTGCTTTCAAATCAAACAGCAAGCACACAACTGACCATTCACATATAGCCATGGTAAGTGCTGAGAAAGATCTGGGGAAAGTTGTGTTCGAATCCAGGCTTTGGGATTGAAAAGAAAGCAAGTCAACCACCCTGTCCATAGTTCTGTATGTATATCTCAAGCCCTTCCTTTTACTGGAATAACAATATGCAAGGTAATTTTTATATAGAAAATTTCCAAAACCCGAACTTATTACAGCAGTTCCTACCCGAGGCGAGAGCAAGCAAAATAATAACATGAAGCAAACTAGTGCTTTTTGCTGGCAGAGGGTTAACATAGGCCACTGATAACCCCTCCCTCAGGTAGTTATATATCAGGTAGTTATATATTGGTAGTGGTAAGGACCAGATTAACAAATATTAGTAGTATGCGAACTCCATTGACTCTTCACTAACCTTATATTAATGAGTCTGCATTGAATAGTCAACACTAGTCATCAGTCTGCATTAGCCAATCAAATTCTGATGACTAGACATAGGACAAGTCAATGGCGGCCATAGACCGAATTAACGATGGCTTGTGATGTCACGAAAATGCATGGTTGCGGGTACGAAAACCAAAACAAACCATAAAGTCCTATCTCATAACACAGGCCGAGTGCAAATGTTACCCAAAAATTTGGTTGAAATACATATTGAATTTGCATGTATGATCATTTTTAAAGCTTTATTAAATATCTACCTAGTTTTAGATTAAGTAGAACACAGTCGATCTGGTTTTAGTTTACATTTAAAAGAAAATATACATAATTCACACTAGGCCAAAAGTTGGAAATCTGTTGATCTACTTAGGAGAGCTAAGCCGCTATGAGCACTAGCGGATCAGCACCGTCTGCATGGTTTGGGCCTAAAACCATTCATAGTTCTCAGCAAATTTGACAGGCTTAATCCATTCCAATTTAAATAAAACTAAGCGTATCTAGTGTAAAAATTTATGAATGTATCCCAACGGTTTGGAATGAGTTACCAATGAAGAAATACAAATTTACATAAACTTTAAAATTGTCCTTTTTGAGCTAATTTTACACAGTGAAGTATAGAAAAAAGTGCCCCCTATTTATAAACATACCCACGAAACCAGATGTAAACAAGATCGCTAATTCAGTGTATTAATTTCATATATATTATGAAAATTTCCTGTATATGAACACCCTAGTTCAGTACTCCGCAAATAATTGTATGTCTTGTACTAGCTATGCGAGTCTGAACTTAGGCCAGTTATTATGCATGTTTATAGCTTAGAGGTTTGTTCAGTCTATAAATGAAAGGCTTGTGATTGAATATATCTCTGATTTAATTGCTTTAATTAAATTTTTTGTCATGAGGATACACAAATGCAAAAAAAAAAATTAATTTGAAGCTCTTGTAAGCATAAACTGTCGGGTCTGCGAAAGTTTCCGCTTACTGGAGGTTCTGCTTACGAGAATTTTGGGGTCCAAATGTTGTAAAGTCACATTACATGCTTATGTCTGACATTTTATGGCCTTCTCCACATAAATGAGCTGTCAAATTTCTAGACACCAAATTCACCATTTTATTAAATATCAGTTTTTAAGATCAGTTGGTTTAGTAATATGATTTCAGCCATTATATAGTATAAGGATTTGTACAGAAATTTGTATTCATTAACAGACATTTACTAAATTTTCCAGGATGACCACTTATGGGAGGTAAATTAACATACAACAAACCTAGATTTTACAGAGAATGTCCGCCACCTCTCATGAAAGATACCAAATGTACTGATTAGATAGGAAGAATAAACGCTTTTGAATTCTTGTCCTTTTTATGGAAGGTGTCCACTTACAAGAGGTGTCTGCACAGGGAGGTTCAGCTACTTATAAATTACGAACTTCAGCAAAATTCAGCAAAAGAGATGGAGATACTGTAGATCTTATTGTATATCCATAGTAATACCTTTAGATTTTAACTTTTTAACATTTTTGATTGATAATTGGCAGATTAATTTATTTGTGCACATTGTATTCATTTAATTGCTTGCTTTCAGAATGCTAGCTTGTTCTGTAGATGCCCTGTTTACTTATTAGATCACGTTTGTTAAGATTAGTTGCAATTTATTGGCTAATTTGTCTGGTTTACTTATAGCATTGTATGTATGTTATTGCTTTAAAGTGCATTTGAACAACATAAATACAGTAGTAAAACATGCTACTTCACTAATCTTGTTTAATATATGAACATTTGTAGTGGCCATTAACCCCAAAAGAATTTTTGAAATTTATGATTAAAGTGCTCTCTTATATATATCAAAAAGCAAACACTATGATTTTTCATTTATAAAGTGGTATTCGGAGCACATGTCTTTGGAACAACTGTATACCTACCAACTTTCTTCAGCTCCAATG
The DNA here is from genome assembly GCA_025631205.1 of Nesometra sesokonis. Lineage (NCBI taxonomy): Eukaryota > Metazoa > Echinodermata > Crinoidea > Comatulida > Antedonidae > Nesometra > Nesometra sesokonis. The sequence goes on from JAOTQE010083566.1 coordinate 11,508, forward strand.
CGTGAGACAAACCCCGACACCACTACCTGGGCCACATCCTCTCCCATTTCGATCTGACAAGCAAAAAAAAAAAATCTGACCATTTTTGGGCCATTTTTGTCCAAATTATCGCTGTTTTGGGCCGGTTTTACCGTATTATCCCTCTATATTGTGTCATGCGTGAGAAAAACTTTTGAAATGACTGTTTATGAGTGAGAATTCTGCTAATGCGTGAGATAATTTAATTTATGCGCGAGACATCAAAAATAGGCTCCAATGCGTGAGACTCGCACATAATGCGTGAGAGTTGGCAGGTATACAACTGTTAAAATATTATTCCCTGGTTTAAGTATACTGTACTTAACTTACTTCTATTGGTAGATCCAGCAGGGGATTGAAAGAACCCTCTCAACCCCTAGGGAGTGGATCCAATATTTGAGTTAGGATGGGCTATGTCAGTGAACCAGTTAACATGTATTCTATTGATGGATCCAGCAGGGGATGTAAAGGACCCTCACTCCCTAGGAAGTGGATTCAAGATTGTGAATTAGGAAGAACTTTGTTTGATGAAACAATTGCCATGTACCCTATGGTTTTATACCTGCCAACTTTTTTTGGCTCCAATGCGTGAGACAAATCCCGCCTCCCAGTACTGGGCATCCACGTTTTCATTTTCTCCCATTTCGATCTGACAAGAAAAAAAAAAAAAAAAAAAAAAAAACCTCAAATGACCATTTTGTGTTTTGTGGCCGTTTATGCCTGACTTACCCCTTTTTGGTTTTTGGGGGCCCGTTTTTACCGTTTTCTGCACTATATTGTCTCATGTGTGGGAAAAACTTTTGAAATACCTGTTTTGAGTGAGGATTCCGCTAATGCGTGAAAAAAATTGATTTATGCGTGAGACGTCCAAAATGGGCTCTAATGCGTGAGGCTCACGCATAATGCGTGAGAGTTGGCAGGTATATGGTTTTGACCAGCAAAATTGCACTAAAAATGTCATTATATGCATCTTTGTGTCCCTGCTTTGCCACATTACTTCTACATTTAACAATTGTTTTTCATTCTAACAGACTGTGGAGGACAGAGTGTTAAGCTCCTGTCCACTTAAATCTACCCCTGTATCTGGCAGTAGCTAAAACCATGCATGATTACAAAAAGTGCTATGAAAACATACAACCTGTCATTTCTGTATCATCTTCTGTTAAAACAAAATCTGAAGCATGGTGTTTTAATCAGAGTGACTTCACTGATTAAGAATTGTCCTTCATCATTTGCTAATAATACAAAAGGTTACAGCTAGTTAGTCTACACCTCATTGGCGCTGAAATGAGATATTTATTTCAATTAGATAATTAAATGTTAAATTGAAATAAGTGCTACATAACCAATAGTGAACTTGAATCTATTAGTAGAATAACCTTGGCTGATTAGAAACACTTCCAATAAATAATTAATTAATTTAGTAATTTAATTTATTCTTCTGTTTTAATTTTATGGGTACTTCAATCATTGTGTCAGTTACATCACATGGGTCCAATTGAAACAAAGGAAGTAATACTTGTATCTGTTACGGTATTGAGATACCGGTATACGACTGGCGGATCAAGAAATTTATGAAGGAGGAGACATAGAAATACTACTAACTTAATGGTGCTTGATAGGCACGGGAAGATGTAAGGCGCAGACACCACTTCCAACAAGGTGGAAATGTTCCCAGTTTTAAATACAAGTAAGAAAAAAACCTTATTTTTGTCTCATTTTGCACTGTTTGCATCTATTTCCTGCGAGGATTGCTCTCTTTCAAATCCACCTCTGCATAGCTATCTCCACATGCTTATGCACAGGTAGCTACATCACTTTTATTAAAGCTGAAGGGAGGTCCGGACACCCTTTACATCTGCCACTGTATAAGCACTAACCAGACAACCAGAGGCTTGAATACCGTCAACCTCAAATATTATGCATTCTATATCAGATGCAATAATTGTACATAACAACTACAACATGAAAACCTGTTTAAAAAATCCCATAATTGTTTCATACAATATTACCATTTCAATAAATCAAAAAGCCAACGTTTTCAAACGTATATCAATCAACTTCCAGAAACTACATTAAATTAAAATTATTATACTGTTTTTTTAGAGATTACTTTTCAATTATCCTCACTCATCCCACAACTTGTGAATTCTATTTTGAGGTCAAAATTTTCATATCATTTTCTCTTTACCTGTCATCTAATGAATATTTTAATACAAAACACAATTCTAAAATTGAAACACAACATTGTTCAAAGACGCAATGCAGACTCATCAAAGAAAAGATTACAATACATCACCGGGAATCCTTATCTTCCATCAGATTTAGGAGGTTGTCAGCTTAGGGTTGTTTTGTTCCATACAGTAAATGAAGACAACAAGTACATCATTGCTGCAAAGCAGCCATTTCATATTCTTGACAGCAATTTGACCTCTTAAGGTCATTGTTTGTCAATTTTCAGGGGCCTAAGATGTCTAACAACAGTATTCTGCTTGAAACTCATGCATTTATGATTCGTCTCATGTTGGGGGAGGTGGGGGTGGTCAGGAGAAGAAGAAAATTTAAAATTCCTGTGCGATCACTGCTTTACAACCATGTCTCGACCAGTTAGGAAAGAGATTGGGATGCTATCCATAAAAACAACCAATATCGTGACTGAGCTAACTAACTAACTAACTAACTAACTAACTAACTAACTAACTAACTAACTATCCCTTGACAAGAAAACTAAAGACATATACAAATTTTAGTATTTGATAGTCAAGAGAGGGTGCACTTGATAGGAACAGTCTGTGTGAAATCACAATGGTAACATTTCAAAAGTAAAATCTTGCCATTGTTCGCACTTGGATTATTTTACATGTTAGTTTTATCATAGGCTCTGAGTTGGCCTGTTCGAATTTAACTTTTCCGGCCTGTTAAACTAGAAGGTAAGTTTTAGGACATGGTTCTAGTGAATAATGTAAAAAAATGTGCTTTTAAAGCATGCTTAAATTTCCTCAAAATACGTTTCTCATGAAAAACTGCAGCGATTCAAACACGGTAACATGCATAGTGTAGGTGGCCAGAGTGTATATTTTACAATCACTGATGGAAGTTGAGGTTGACTTTATCCTGTCCTACGTACCTCAATCTTTCAAAATTGAAAATCGAATAAAGCATGTTCCCCAAATTCTCGTCCAGAACATTGGTTTAGGGGCAGGTTATTTTCTCCTGATTTGACCGGCTGTTGTACCTCGCCGTCGTATATTGGTGAAAGATTTTTGATTTGTTGTGTGGTTGTAAGTAAATAATACACCTAATTCATTGAAACCTCTACTATGATGTGCTTAAATATAATGGTATCCACATCGTTTTTTCTCCCAATTTCCAAACAGCAAATTCTGCTGAGGGACGTATCTAAGATTTGCAGAAGGTGTGCTCAAACCTGATTGGATTTTCACAAGCATTTGGTGGTGGTACGGTTGATTTCATACTTCTTTTCTTCTGACGTTGTACTTACTTTTCCTCTGAAATTGGGTTCTCAAGAACCCAATGTTCATAGCCTACTAATAGGCTTACGCTAATTTAATTTTTTTCTACCTCACAAGGGGTTACTCTAGCACCCTAAGCACCCCCTCTGGATATGCCAGCGATATAATTGAAAGGGTGTTAAAACACAGTTATTTTGAACATATTTTTAACTATGTTGTTATTTTTGAACTCATTTCTAGTGGGGAATATTATAATATATAATTTTAATAACCGAGACATCCTATTATTGGCTTTTGGCTATTGGATGGTTGTGAAATAAAATAGAAATAAAAAAAAAAATTTTAAAAACACTGTTTTTTGTGGAATATGCCCTTACTGATAGTCTTGGTTCAAGACGGTGATTCAGTTTAATTCGTGAAAGACGATTAAAAGGCACCCATTGCGTTCCATAGC